>JARYGA010049644.1:0-31586 GCA_030545235.1 Helianthus tuberosus
ACGGTATCTACCGTAAGTTACGGTAGACAATTTACAGTTCTGGTCCACCGTAAAACAGGAGAAGACCACCGTAAGTTATTTACCTCTACCGTAAGTTACGGTACCACCGTAACTTACGGTAGACTCTGGGCATCTATTATTTGACTGATTTTGTAAGTTTTTGCCAAAGCTAAATGTTCGGAATTCTCATTCCGACAGCCAACGTGTTAGATTATCGTACTTATGATATATCAACTATTTAACCAATAACAAGCTTCAATTCATCATGTTACGGAACACTATCCATGTCTTAATTGATTATTTAACCCGTTTGGCTCGTCTAAGGAATCCTCCCTTCTAACGACTACCAACGAGTTCTAACCACTCTTTGAACCTATTATTCAATATAGCAACATCATCGCTTTAATTCAAACTACCCTTATTCTAAAATTTAACTACTCATATGATAATTATCAAAATTTACTTAATGTAACGGGTAAAGTTACATACCTTCAAAGCACACCTTTTAGTCGTGCGTTTACACCGGCTTGTCCGCTCGTAACTCCGGCTTCCTTTCCTATAGAGTTCAATCACATTGTATTTAGAACTCCATTACAATCATATTTCGCATAATTTTGTCAAATCATCACAATCATGCGTTTAAACTTTAGATTTCAATTTCGAGCCTTCTTTGAGGCATTTTTACAAACACTTAACGGGCATAATTTTATATTATTCATATCTAAGTTCATAACTTGCTATTTCGCTGAATTAACATCAATTAAGCTTTCATATAGCATTTAAACATCCTATTTTTCTGAAATGACTTTCTATGACCAAATTACACTAGCATAATCATTCTAAACCCTAGTGTGCATCATTATCTTGTAAAACCCATAACCCACCTTCAAGGTGTTCATGGAATTTCCTGAATTCGGACATGATTTCACATGTAGTTGTCTAGATTTTACTTCTAGACACTATATCATCACTAAGCTAACCGAAACACAAACATGCATCATCAAATTTCAGATTTCCCAAAATCATGAGAATTTCAAGTTGAGAGATTTCTCAAAATTTTACATACCTTGTAATCCCCTTGTGATGAGGATCAGTAATCTATGCTCGATTTTCGTTTTTGATCAGATTTAGACCTTCAATTTGGTTGTTTTGTGAATGTTTACGGTTTAGAGGGAGCCTGGGGTCGCCCCTGATGTTGGTCGACTTCAACAAACACAGAAAATGTGTTTTATGTTTTTAATTTTCTTATTTCAATATATTAGTTTCCATTTAGGCACATTTAGTCCTTCATCTTTCACTTTTTGTTTGTTTGAACCCCTAACTACTCATAAGTGACTAACTAACTTAGTTAGTGTCATTTCTAGTTAGTTTATTTTACTAACTAATTTACAACTAAATTGTAAATTTATGAACTCGTATTTTCGGGATGTTACAAGTCCATCCCCCTTAAAAAGGGTTTCGTCTCCGAAACCAAAGTACGTACCAAATAAAATAGGGTAGAGACGCCGCATTTCTTCTTCGGACTCCCATGTGGTATCCGCACCCTTTCTGTGTTCCCATTTAACCTTCACTTGGTTAATCAACTTGTTTCTCAAGCCCTTCTCTTTACGATCTAAAATTGCAATTGGTTTTACGGCATAGTTGAGACTGTTATCCACCTCGATATCATCGTAGTGGATACGAGTAGTTTCGTCTGCTAAACATTTACGGAGATGTGACACGTGGAATGTGCTATGAATCCCACTCAACTCCTCGGGTAATTCGAGACGATATGCTACTTTACCAACCCGTTCAGTGATTCTGAATGGCCCAATAAATCTTGGGCTCAATTTTCCTCTTTTTCGGAATCGTATTATCCCCTTCCACGGCGATACTTTCAGCATAACCTTGTCGCCAACCTAGAATTCGATTGGCCTATTCCGTTTGTCTGCATACGCCTTTTGCCTATCTTGGGCCGCTTTCAAGTGTGCCCGAACCACATCAATCTTTTCATTAGTGGCTCGTACTTCCTCTTGGTGGGCTAGTTCACGTGGACCCACTTCACCCCAACATACTGGGGTTCGGCATTTCCTACCATAGAGCATTTCGTACGGTGCCATCTTAATACTAGCATGGTAGCTGTTATTATATGAAAACTCGACTAACGGAAGGTAAACATCGCAACTTCCTCCAAAGTCGATTATACACGCCCTTAGCATGTCCTCCAATGTTTGTATTGTTCTTTAACTTTGTCCATCTGTTTGGGGATGGTACGCAGTGCTAATGAACAATTTGGTTCCCATTTGCCCTTGAAAATCTCGCCAGAAATTTGAAGTGAACCGGGTATCCCTATCAGACACGATGGATACCGGTACTCCATGACGTGCTATTATCTCGTTAGTGTAAACTTCTGACATCTTTTCTGAAGTATAAGTCTCACGAATCGGAATGAAGTGAGCACTTTTCGTCAATCTATCCACCACTACCCATATGGCATCAAAACCACGATTTGTTTTAGGCAATTTGGTTAATAGGTCCATTGTAATATGTTCCCATTTCCAAACCGGGATTTCTAACGGTTGGAGTTTGCCGTATGGTTTTTGGTGTTCCGCCTTGACTTGTAGGCATGTCAAGCATTTTTCCACATACTTCGCCACATCCCTTTCATTCCAGGCCACCAATAATTTTGTTTCAAATAATTGTACATCTTGGTCGCACCCGGATGAATTGAATATCGGGATTTATGAGCTTCATCAAGTAGAAGCGCCTTCACCCCATAAGTATGTGGAACCCATATCCTTCCGGATCGAGTCTTCAACCCGTTATTCCCATCCGACAAATCTTTCAACTGACCGGTTATTCTTTCTTTCTTCCAATTTTCCTCTTTCACTGCTTCTAATTGCGCCTCTCGAATACGTTCAAGTATACCCGAGGTCACCACGAGCTGCATCGACCTTACTCTTATTGGGACATAGTCCGCTTTTCTGCTCAGAGCATCCGCCACCACATTTGCCTTTCCGGGGTGGTAGTGTATTTCACAAATAAAATCTTTCAGCGTTTCCAGCCATCGCCTTTGTCGCATATTTAACTCCTTCTGATCGAAGAAGTATTTCAAGCTCTTGTGGTCGGTGAATATGGTGCACTTTACCCCATACAAGTAGTGCCTCCATATTTTTAATGCAAATACCACCGCAGCCAACTCGAGATCGTGCGTGGGATATTTCTTCTCGTGTATCTTCAATTGCCTCGAAGCATAGGCTATAACTTTGCCTCGTTGCATCAACACGCATTCGAGCCCCGATAGTGAAGCATCCAAATAAACCACCATGTCTTCGACTTCGTCCGGCAATGTCAGTACCGGAGCTTGAGTTAACTTTTCTTTTAGCGTTTGAAACGCTCTTTCTTGATCGACATCCCAAATGAACTTTTCTTTCTTTCGGGTTAGCTTTGTTAGCGGTGACCCAATCTTAGAGAAATCTTGAATGAATCTCCTATAGTATCCCGCAAGCCCCAAAAAGCTTCTAATTTCCGAAGGGTTCTTCGGGGAATTCCATTTTGACACGGCCTCAATCTTTGACGGATCCACCAATACTCCGTCGGCACTTATGACGTGGCCAAGGAATTGTACCTCTCGTAACCAAAAGGCACACTTAGAGAATTTCGCATACTACCTTTCTCGTCTAAGTGTCTCTAACACTTCTTGCAAGTGGTGTGCGTGTTCAGCTTCACTTTTTGAATATACCAAAATATCATCGATAAACACGTTGACCGACTTATCCAACATTGGCTTGCAAACCCGAATCATGAGGTCCATGAAGGCCACGAGTGCATTTGTTAGCCCAAATGACATCACGAGGAATTTGTAATGTCCGTATCTCGTGCGGAAAGCCATCTTCGGCACATCTTCTTCCTTGACCTTTAGTTGGTGATACCCCGATCTAAGGTCAATTTTTGAAAACCAATTCGCACCTTGTAATTGGTCGAATAAATCATCTATCCTCGGAAGCGGGTATTGGTTCTTTATCGTGAATTTGTTTAACTCCCGGTAATCGATGCACATGCGCATGCTTCCGTCTTTCTTTCTCACTAACAATACCGGTGCGCCCCAAGGAGACACACTCAGCCTTATAAATCCCTTATCAAGCAGGTCTTGAATTTGGGACATCAACTCTTGTAATTCCGACGGTGCGAGTCGGTACGGAGCTTTCGCTACGGGTTTTGCGCCCGGAATCAATTCGATCCCGAACTCTACTTCCCGTTCAGGCGGTATCCCCGGTAAATCCTCCGGAAACACATCTTCATAATCTCGTACTACCGGTACATCTTCAATCTTTCGTGATTCTTTCTCGGGCTCATTTGCGTATATCATGAATGCCTTGCATCATCGTTTCATAAGCTTGTGGTCTTTCAACATTGAGCATACTATGGGATTGCCTCCTTTTTCGCCATTGATGGTGACGTGTTTCCCGCTCGAAGATGTTAGTTTTATCTCTTTACGAAAACACACGACCTTTGCATGGTGCTGAGATAGCCAATCCATCCCAACAACTACTTGAAATTCCCCCATTGACATCGGGATTAAGTCTATCAAGTATTCCTCATCGTCGATGCTTAATTTACAGCCTCGACAAACATCACAAACTATAAAACTTTTGTTGTCCCCTATTTCAACTTCTAAGGGCACAGATAATTTCGTCAATACAAAAGAAGGATGTCGAATAAATCCATGCGAAATGAAGGATTTATTCGCACCCGTATCAAACAGTACACGTGCTGGAATTGAGTTAATCGTGAATATACCTGAAACCACATCGGGTTCTGTCTTTGCTTCAGCCGCGGTAAGTTGGAAGGACCTAGCCTTCGCTTTGGGAGCTTCTGTTGGAGACTCTATTGTGTCTCTCTTTCCCACCAACTCGGGGCATTCAGATTTCTTGTGACCGGGTTGATAACATTTGTAACAAACAGAAACTTTTCCGGGACATAATGATCCAGTGTGCCCTGTCTTCCCACATACCGGACACGGCTTGTCTTTGAAGCGACACTCACCCTTGTGCCCCTTTCCACATACTTTACAACTTGGCGACCCGCCTTTAGTCTCCGTCTTCTTCCCCGATTCAGTAGTTCTAGCTTTCTTTGTAGGGCTTGGATTCACATCTTGTGCCCTCCGCTCGCCCCTTTCTACTTGTTTCTTTAACTCTATTTCCCGCTCTCGGGCGGTGTTGATAATCTCCGTGAGGGTTTCGTACTTTGACGGAGTCATGAACTCACGGTATTCTGCACTCAGCATGTTGTAATAGTAGTATATCTTTTGCTCTTCAGTGGTGACTAACTCGTTACAAAATCTCAGCTTATCCATGAAGATGCCCGTGATCTTATCAATTGATTCTCCCTTTTTTCTTAACTGGATATATTCTTCTTTGATCCTGTTAATAACCGCTTTGGGACTGGGGTGTTTAAGGAACGGTACCTTAAACTCGTCCCAAGTCATAACCCTCGCCGCTTCGGCTCCCATTTCCTTCTTCTTATTGTCCCACCAATCCTTGGCTTGATTTCTCAATTGACTCGTTCCGTAAGCAACAAAGTCACCTACGTCACAGTGGGTTCGTTCAAACACTCCTTCGACATCACTTGTCCATCTTTGGCAAATTATCGAGTCAACCTCCCCGTTATAGATTGGCGGTTTACACGCCATGAATTCCTTGTATGAACATCCTTTACGTTCTCCCGTTTTCTCCTTCATAAGGTTGACAATATCCTCTAACCTTTTAACTCGCTCTTCAACAAGCGACAACACCGTGTTTTGAATTTTGTCTATAAACCCGGATAGACTTCCTTCAATTGCCTTCCCTACCTCTTCGGCAATTATCTCTTTCATTTGTTCGGTGCTTGTTTGCACTGGATTACCATCATTCCCGTCCGACATATTGAAACTGAAATGTTTACATTTAAACATTAAACATTTCGTTTATAACATTGCTTCATTTGTTTCGGTTTAGCCAAGTTCCTAACTTGCTTTAACCGTTCACATTTAATGCACTTTCCGGGTTTGAGTGTGTTAACACACTCTTCCCATGCATCTCAATTCATTTCTCATTTCTTACATAAGACCTAATTTATTAGCATAATAAGTTAATTCTTACCGGACGATTGATCAAGCTTGAACCAAACACTTTGTTGACAACCTTAAGCTCAGATTACCAACTTGTAACACCCGTCAAATTTTACTTGAATTTAATAATAATTTTTGTCATTTTTATACAAAAGATACCAATTTAACATAAGTTTCATAAGTCAAGTTCATAAGTAGCATAAACCTTAGTCAACTAACGACTAAGTTGGAACATTCAAAAGTTGTTTAACTAATTGTTTACAACCCATAAACAAAGTCTAAGTAAGATTAAAACATTGCGGAAGCTTCAAAAGTTGTGTTCGGTTCTTCAAAAGCTTGCTTGACCGCCATCCGTAATCTTTGAGTACCTAGAAACTGAAATGTTTATATTAAACATTAATAAATGAGATCTTAGAAATATTACACAATCGAAACTATGATCGAAACGGATTTGGATTAGTTATAAAATACAAAACTTTACAAAACTTTCCAGGCTCTACCGTAACTTACGGTATCTACCGTAAGTTACGGTAGACAATTTAGAGTTCTGGTCCACCGTAAAACAGGAGAAGACCACCGTAAGTTATTTACCTCTACCGTAAGTTACGGTACCACCGTAACTTACGGTAGACTCTGGGCATCTATTATTTGACTGATTTTGTAAGTTTTTGCCAAAGCTAAATGTTCGGAATTCTCATTCCGACAGCCAACGTGTTAGATTATCGTACTTATGATATATCAACTATTTAACCAATAACAAGCTTCAATTCATCATGTTACGTAACACTATCCATGTCTTAATTGATTATTCGACCCGTTTGGCTCGTCTAAGGAATCCTCCCTTCTAACGACTACCAACGAGTTCTAACCACTCTTTGAACCTATTATTCAATATAGCAACATCATCGCTTTAATTCAAACTACCCTTATTCTAAAATTTAACTACTCATATGATAATTATCAAAATTTACTTAATGTAACGGGTAAAGTTACATACCTTCAAAGCACACCTTTTAGTCGTGCGTTTACACCGGCTTGTCCGCTCGTAGCTCCGGCTTCCTTTCCTATAGAGTTCAATCACATTGTATTTAGAACTCCATTACAATCATATTCCGCATAATTTTGTCAAATCATCACAATCATGCGTTTAAACTTTAGATTTCAATTTCGAGCCTTCTTTTAGGCATTTTTACAAACACTTAACGGGCAGAATTTTATATTATTCATATCTAAGTTCATAACTTGCTATTTCGCTGAATTAACATCAATTAAGCTTTCATATAGCATTTAAACATCCTATTTTTTCTGAAATCACTTTCTATGACCAAATTACACTAGCATAATCATTCTAAACCCTAGTGTGCATCATTATCTTGTAAAACCCATAACCCACCTTCAAGGTGTTCATGGAATTTCCTGAATTTGGACATGATTTCACATGTAGTTGTCTAGATTTTACTTCTAGACACTATATCATCACTAAGCTAACCAAAACACAAACATGCATCATCAAATTTCAGATTTCTCAAAATCATGAGAATTTCAAGTTGAGAGATTTCTCAAAATTTTACATACCTTGTAATCCCCTTGTGATGAGGATCAGTAATCTATGCTCGATTTTCGTTTTTGATCAGATTTAGACCTTCAATTTGGTTGTTTTGTGAATGTTTACGGTTTAGAGGGAGCCTGGGGTCGCCCCTGATGTTGGTCGACTTCAACAAACACAGAAAATGTGTTTTATGTTTTTAATTTTCTTATTTCAATAAATTAGTTTCCATTTAGGCACATTTAGTCCTTCATCTTTCACTTTTTGTTTGTTTGAACCCCTAACTACTCATAAGTGACTAACTAACTTAGTTAGTGTCATTTCTAGTTAGTTTATTTTACTAATTAATTTACAACTAAATTGTAAATTTATGAACTCGTATTTTCGGGATGTTACACCCTCCTCCACCGCCCCCGACACACTCACTATGGCTGGAAAAACGACTCGAAACGACGCCGAATCATCCACGTCGTCGGATGCGGTGGGGATTCCGACCGATTTGAACCGGATTAAGACTCGTATACCGGTTAATAATAACGATAATATTCGTATTAGCTCGAATAGTGTTCATACGATGTCTCTTACGAGTCGGTTTAAGGAGAATCATCAAAGGAGTTTTGGTAGAGGATTCGTGAAGCTTCATTCGTCTCGAGAAGGTATAATTGCTTGCTGACTTTTGGTGTGTTTGTTGATTAATTAATTATTAATTATTTAGTTAATTAGTTAGCTGTTGTTGTGGTTAGGTGAAGCTTGTTGTAGTTTATTGGTTGATTTGTTTAATTTGTTGTCAAGTTAATGAGGATATTGTAGAGTTTTTCTATGTAATTGATCGTTTTTTATTAATTTAACGATAAGCAGGATGTTTAGGTTTAAAGGGTTCACTATTGATTGATTTAGTTGATTTTTTTGTACTTTATTGTTCGGGATATTGTATAGCTATATATATGTGGAGTAGTTTATATGGAATATAGATGTTCATCTTGATAAATTGTTTTATAATGTTAGTTCATAAGTTTAATAAATCAGTTTATTTATATTTCAGCAACTTACAGAAGTTAAAAAACAAACAGTTTTCTTCCTGCAGAATGCAGAGGTTTGGTCCACCTCTTCTGCTACAGATGTCTACAGATGTGGTCCACAGACTTCAGACGTTTTACCTCTAAAAAAACAAACACCACCTAACTGAATTGTTATCGACCAAACTCTTGTCGTGAAGCGAGGGAATCCCACTAGTTTTACATAAATTGGAGTTAATGTTAGAACTGAAACTAGGGTTGTTCATAACGCTCGCGACTCGTAGCTCGCTCGAAAGCCTTCTAGAGAAAAACTAGCTAAAAAAATCAATTTGAGATGACGTGAACCAAGCTGGCTCATTTTGTAACCAAGCCCAGCCGAGCTAAGCTCGGCTCGGCGCATGGCTCGGCTCGTTGGCTCGTTCTTAGGCTCGTTTAACTCCGACGTAAAGCTCAAGCCAAGTTTAACCGCCTGACTTAATTTCGAGCTTGAGCTCGACCCCACCCTGGCTCGACTCGTTTACAGCCCTAACTAGAACATAAGAAATTGACAACATAGCTTAAATTACTTACTTTTTAAAATTAGAACCAAAACATATTATTTTTAACAAAGTATTGGAACCAGTCATGTAATTAACTCTAAAGTTCACATAAATCTGAAATAAAAAATACTTTTACACATAATATTGATATTTGAAACAACGAATGAAAAGAAAATTATAAGTTTAGATCTAGTCAATTGCCACGTACCCACAAAAATGTGGTGGTTCCATCAATTAGGTTTAAAAAATTATTGTTCAGAAAAAAAAAAGTTAATTGCCACCTACCATGACAAGTCAACGGAAATAAAAAAAAATCACTAAAAAGTTTCTAGTTTTGGACCAGGGTTCATCTCTCTTTGAACCGGTTCACGAACTTGTGTTGAATACTATTAAATACTACCCAAAACTGGAGATTTCCAGAGCAAAAGCAAAATGAACAGAGAAGTTTCTTGCGAGTTGGTGGGAGGTAGTAATCATTCAGGTGTTTGGGATACTTTGAAATCAAGATACCTTTGCGCTCATGATCCACTGTCTGCTGCTGCAACTGCAACACCAAATGATCGAAGATATTTGACATCTCTTTGGGTTTTTGAGGATAAAGAAGTGGATGGACCAGAATCCCCTCTACCCCCTAGTAAGTCTTTTCTATAATTTTGTTGATATAGTTTAGTTAATTGATCATTTTGTATGTTTACACATGCAACCACATAATTTTCTTCCACCTTTCCCTGTTCTGATAACTTCTTGTTTGGTGAAGTCAACTCTATGAATAAATGGTTATCTTGCACAAAGGGCAATTCTGTAATTCATATTATATTCTGTGGGAAGAAAGCTAGGCATGATTTGGATGCATAACATTTGACACCTGTTAATATTAAACAATTTAATTTAGTTTAAAAACCAAACTGAAGCAACAAGGAGTGTCTGGATGTGCATTCTTGATTTCTTGAGGTAGTTATTGTGTCTTTAAAGTCGGATAATTGGATGCTTACTTGATTAAGTTTAGCTTTAGATAGTTGTTTCTATACTTATATGCACCTATGCAGTTAATATCGGTCATATAACGGTTATATCGGTCCCTTAATAAAACATCGGTGTCAAATATCGGTACCGATATTATCGGCGATATTGACCGATATATCACCGATATTTGACTGATATAACCGATATATCACCGATATTTGACCGATATAACCGATATATCACTGATATATCACTGAATTATTGGTGTTAAATTGCTATATATATAAATTCCGCATTATATTAAAATTACCGATATCCCACCGATATCTCACCGAGATAAACCTATATTTCAAATATCGGTCCTTGACCGATATCCGATATTTTACCGCATTAACTGCATAGATATGCACAACTCCATTGTCTTGAAGCAGGTTATTATTTATCTAATTATTTTGGAATTAAATCAGGAAAAGTAAATATAATGATCAAGTCACAAAATCCAGTTTGCAGTACATCTGCTCAGCAATGTAGCTTCTAAACAGGTTTAACTCGGTCGCCATTTCATTATTGGCATAATATTTGGATATTAAATGTAATATGGATTAATTGCATGCTATTGTAATCAATTTTCAAACTTTTATCAATCATAATAACCTCCTTACAATCTGTAGGCTTTTCTAATCTGATGGTCGATCAAAATATCTTTGACGCACACATGATTAAGGAAAAAATCGCATCTGTTCTCAAGGATTTAAAATTCCGTGAACAGCACGTGTTAGTTCAGTTTTGGTCCCCTGTTCCTGTCCGGAAGCGGTGGTTGCTAACGACTTGGGACCAACCTTTTGGTCTTGGTTTGGCTGATGAAGAGCTGTACTCATATAGAAAAAACTCTGAACTGTGTCCAATTGTTCCGGATTTGGAACACAGAGAAAAATTAGGTTCACCAGGTCGTGTGTATATCCAGAAGTTGCCAGAGTGGAGTTTGGATGTACATACAAGCTACAATATCCATGGATATATTAATTTGCCTGTATTTGAATCTAGCAGTGATAGTTGTGTAGGCGTACTTGAAATCATAACATCATCGAGATATGTTGATTTTGCGTTTGAGGTTGAAGAAGTCTCGAGAGCACTGAAGGTTTGTATTCTTACTACCATGTTTTTGTGATATTTGTTGCATACTTGTTCTCTGCAGTAATTGTGATGTGGATGTACAAGTGGGCTTTTTAATGTTCTTCATACTATTGATTTATTCACTTGTTAATCTTCATTTTAAATTCGCAGACACAGAATCTGAAGTCTCCAAAGGTGTTTGAGGATCCAAGCGTTAGTGTGAGTTTTGTTCCATGTAACCTGAATATTTTTTTTAGTCTCAAATGGGTCAGATAAAAAAGATTAGCTAAAAAGGGCAGTAGATAAAATGGGTTGAAAGTCACCCAAGGTTAGCTAAAAGGGGATTAGATAAAATGGTTTTTAATGTATACAACATTCAATATCATATTATTTGAAAATTTAGATTATCCCTAAAATGATACTCTTTTGTGATCGTACTTAATCATACTTAACATGCTTATTATTGATAATTGTTTTCTTATTTTCCAAAAAAAGGTACATAAAAGTGTTTTATCGGTCAACCCAAACCTACATACCATATTTCAACCCTACTAAAGATGACCCGTCTCAACCCAAACCCGGTTATACTTGCTACCTAATGTGCACATCTTACCACCTCTAGTATGTATGTACATGTATATGGGTGGGTAAGGGTATAGATCTATGTAAGCATATGTATATGAATACGTCTTTCTTATGGGTCTATCCTTAATAGTTCAGACAGATTGCAGATGAAAGAAGGCAACGTGAACGGGATGAAATCTACGAGGCTTTAATAACGGTTTGTGATACACATAATTTACCTCTAGCTCAGACATGGGCTCTTTCTGGATACAGTAGTTATGTGGCTAAATCAGAAAATCTAGAGCAGAGTTGTAGCAGCTTCAACAGAAGCTGTATAGGGAAAGTCTGCATGTCAACAGTTGATCTACCATTCTACGTTCGAGACGTTAACTTGTGGGAATTCCATGAAGCCTGCAGAGAGAGACACCTAGACAAATCTAAAGGAGTTGTTGGGAGATCATTGTCATCCTGTGGTACATGCTTCTGTGAAGATGTAACAGAACTTGATGAAGACGATTACCCTTTGGTTCACATTGCACGCAAGAGTGAGTTAACTAGTTGTTTAGCTATCTATCTCAAGAGTCTTGAATCAGATGCTGAACATGTTATAGAGTTCTTTTTACCAGAATATATCGCAAACGAAACAGGCCTGAGAAGGTTGTTGGAAACAGTTAAGCAGCAGATCAAAAGCTCTTCTCGGATGCAATTAGATATTATATCACCTCCCCAAGTTATTGGAGGAGTCCCCTTTAAGTGGGACTTCGTGTCTCCACCTTCTCCTGTGAACTTATTGACTGAAAAAGGGGAGGCGCTGCCACCTGAATCAGAAAATATCGAAAATGATCTATCTAACTCTGCTGCAGCAGGAACAAGCCAGAATGTTGTTCCTTATTCGGAGAGCAAGATTGAAGATTTTAATATTGATCCAGGAAAAACAAGTAGAAAAAGGAAGAGATCGGATAGAATGAGTAGTTATGACGAAATAAGTAAACATTTTGGGAAGACAATGGACGAAGCCGCATCTATCCTTAAAGGTGAGTTCATAGCTTGTAGATGATGCCAATAGTTGATTAATTTCCTTTTAATATTTTAATCTTCACCTTGTGCCTACATTGTGTCTATGTAGTTAGCAGATCTACTTTGAAGCGCATTTGCAGGAATCTTGGTATACCAAGGTGGCCACACAAGAACGGCCCTGATACCTTTATGAAGTCGGATCAAACAGTAGGCGTCTTTACATCTGAAGGAGCACCTACCTCAGTTTTTGGTGCATCCAATGAACCATTTGGTGGTACAACATATACAATTCGTGATCCTAATATTCTTACCGAAAATGGTAAGCATGGTTCCACACATGTACCCCACCAGAAGGAACAAGCAAATCCGCTTGATGAATTTGTACAGCCCGAAACATCCATCAGTGGAAGTTTTTTCGAGACAGATGGAGATGTAATGATTAAGGCAACATATAGAGAAGATACTATAAAGTTTACATATCGCCTTTTAGATGGATTGGTAAAGCTGGAGGAGTTGGTTGCAACACGGTTTCAGCTCAGGATTGGAAGCTTTAGACTGAAATATAAGGATGAAGATGGCGACATGATATTGATTGCTTGTGAAAATGACTTGTTAAGATCGGGTGGTTTTAGGCATATAGATTCTAAGACTGTGATTAAGCTATCCGTACATTTGGTTGCTGATCAAAGTTCTGATGCTTAGGCTTTGTTTTGCTTCTAGTTTCAGTCCCCTGATATAATCATTTTCTTGTAAAAAGATTGTTGAAAACGAATCACCAGATTAATAGAATAGGCTCAAAATATGATTTTATTTTGTACACCCTGATTTATATCTGACTCGATATCATATATTAAATGCAGAAAATGGGTCCCAATTTTTTTATAACAAACTACTGATTGTTTATATTATGAAAACCACCAACAATATTCACACAAAAGATAGATAATTATTCAAAGACTTTAACAAATAAATAAAAGCTAGGCCATCATAATGCTTCACAACAACGACCAAGAGTTAATGTGTGTTCACCTGATCCTCCAGACTTGACCTTTGACTTCATGCCCATTTTCGGGCCCTCACTTGGACTTTACCTTTTTTTTTTTTTTTTTTTGAATGACAAACGCAAACACTTCATTAATCAACTAAAAAACTGACCCCCAGCCAGAAGCTGGGGAGATCATACAAGTACAAATACAAAAACAAAAAGGAAACAGAAATTACATTGTTATGCTAAAATCCCACCAATCTTGTGTTGAAACGCTACTAATTTTGGATTTCATCTTCAACCTTTGGTAAGCCATTTCCTTTATATCCTCCACCACTGTTTGTATAGGTCCATGTTTTCCTTTAAAAACTTTATCATTTCTTGCTCTCCATAATGTCCACATCGTCTGTATTGCAATAGCATGAATTATCCATACTCGGATTGTAAGCGGGAGTCGAAAAAAAGTTAGGTTGGTTCGGGTTTTGATTATTCGGGTCGGGGTTGTTCGGGTTGGGGTTGTTTGGGTTGAAAGGATTCATGATTTAGAGAAAAAGGTATAAAAAATATGGAGTGTTTTTATAAAAAAGGAAGAGAATTGGAGAAGAATGGGAGTAGAAATGATAGAAATGTATAAAAATGGTTGAGATATTGGGTATTTAAATTGAAAAATGAATTTTTTTTTTTTTAAAATAGCCGTTTGGGGGTAAATGGCAACGGATAGATTCAAAGGTGGGGCCTCGACTGAATCGGCGCATGTGGGACGTTTGGGCCGGGCCGGGGCTAAGGGGGGCGGTGTGGGGGCTCGGCGCCGGACCAAGCCGGGGCTAGCCGACCCCCATACCCATTAGTCTGATATAATCATTTTCTTGTAAAAAGATTGTTGAAAACGAATCACCAGATTAATAGAATAGGCTCAAAATATGATTTTATTTTGTACACCTTGATTTATATCTGACTCGATATCATATATTAAAGGGTCTACATATTTACACACCTTATTGCCTATTTGGACACCCTTCAAGACGCCTCGTATAGACCTATACGAGGCGTATAGCCTTTTTCAATTTCCAAGAGAATCTCTGATTATGTCATATTTTGTCTTATTTGCCTCGTATACGCCTCGTATAGGCCTATACTGGGCGTCTAGGGGAAAAAAGACCATTTAGCCCCTGATTTAGGCCTATACTGGGGGTAAATTGGTCTTTTTTTGCCTCTCTTATATGCCTAGTATAGGCCTATACTAGGCGTATATAAGGGTTTTTTTTTTTTTTTTTTTTAACAAACATTTTAACAATATTAATCGTTTTAGCAAAACTTTTATACAAAAACAAGTTTTTTTATTTTAAATAATTAATATTAGGACCCCTCGTTGGTTTTTTTTTAGTTGAAAAATGGATGTTTTGGTAGGGTAATTTGATTGTTTTTGAAGGGTGATGTTTTTTGAGTAAAAAAATGGGTGTTTTGGTGGGGTAATTTGAGTTGTTTTTTTAAAAAAAGTTTTATTGTTTTTGTATAAAAGTTTGCTAAAACGATTAATATTGTATAAAATGTTTGTTAAAAAAAAAAAAAAAAAAAAAAAAAAAAAAAAAAACCCTTCAAGACGCCCAGTATAGGGCTATACGAAGGGTCCAAAAGACCATTAAACCCCTGAATTGCTCCCAGTATAGGCCTAATTCAGGGCTATAATGGTCTTTTGGACCCCTCGTATACGCCCAGTATAGCCCTATACTGGGCGTCTATTATTATTTTTTTTGTTTTCTTTTTTTAATATTTAAAAAGAAAAAACAAAAAAAAATAAAAATAGACGCCCAGTATAGGGCTATACTGGGGCTATACGAAGGGTCCAAAAGACCATTAAACCCCTGAATTGCCCCCAGTATAGGCCTAATTCAGGGGTATAATGGTCTTTTGGTCCACATAGACGCCCAGTATAGCCCTATACTGGGCGTCTTGAAGGGTTTTTTTTTTGTTTTCTCTTTTTAAATATCAATAACACTAATATTAACTATAAAAAACTCATATTAATTATAATAACACTAATATTAATTATAAAAAAACTCATATTAATTATAATAACACTAATATTAATTATAAAAAACTCATATTAATTATAAAAAACTCATATTAATTATAATAACACTCATATTAATTATAATAACACTAATATTAATTATAAAAAACTCATATTAATTATAATAACACTAATATTAATTATAAAAAAACTCATATTAATATCAATAACACTAATATTAATTATAAAAAACTCATATTAATTATAATAACACTAATATTAATTATACGATGCCTATACGAGACTTATACTATACTATACGATACGATACAACACGATAGGCTTATACGATGCGATACAACACGATACTATAGGATACGATACCACATCCATAGGCCCATACAATGCCTATACGGGATTTATACTACACTATATGATACGATACGATATGATACGATACAATACAATACGATACTAGACTATTGGATAAGATACAACACTCGAATAGGACTATAGGTGTGGTTTAGGTCCCGTTTAGGCCTATAGGCTTATACAAGACCTATAAGGGCCATATACTAGACTTATACTATACACTATACGATACGATACAACGCCCGTATACATCGATAGGCCTATACAAGACCTATAAGGGACCTATACTACACTATATGATACGATAGTATCGTATTGTATCGTATAGTATGGTATCGTATAGTGTATAGTATAAGTCTCGTATAGGTCCCATATAGGTCTATACGAGAGCTATACGATACTTATACTATACTATACGATACGATACAACACGATAGGCTTATACAAGACCTATACGAGACTTATACTACACTATACTATACTATACGATACGATATGATACGATACAATACAATACGATATTAGACTATTGGATAAGATACAACACTCGTATAGGACTATAGGTGTGGTTTAGGTCCCGTTTAGGCCTATAGGCTTATACAAGACCTATATGGGACCTATACTAGACTTATACTATACACCATTTTTTTACTCAAAAAACATCACCCTCAAAAAACAATCAAATTACCCTACCAAAACATTTATTTTTCAACTAAAAAAAACCAACGAGGGGTCCTAATTTTAATTATTTAAAATAAAAAAACTTGTTTTTGTATAAAAGTTTGCTAAAACGATTAATATTGTATAAAATGTTTGTTAAAAAAAAAAAAAAAAAACCCCTTCAAGACGCCCAGTATAGGCCTATACGAGGCGTCTTGAAGGGTCAAACCAGAAGTGACATGAGTCAGGCACTGATTTTGATGTAACCCTATACGCCTCGTATAGGCCTATACGAGGCAAAGGGTGTCTAAATAGGCAGATAAGGTGTCCAAATAGTTTACATATCGCCTTTTAGATGGATTGGTAAAGCTGGAGGAGTTGGTTGCAACACGGTTTCAGCTCAGGATTGGAAGCTTTAGACTGAAATATAAGGATGAAGATGGCGACATGATATTGATTGCTTGTGAAAATGACTTGTTAAGATCGGGTGGTTTTAGGCATATAGATTCTAAGACTGTGATTAAGCTATCCGTACATTTGGTTGCTGATCAAAGTTCTGATGCTTAGGCTTTGTTTTGCTTCTAGTTTCAGTCCCCTGAGACTAATGGGTATGGTTAGGATAGGCTTGGATGGGTTGAGCCGCCACGTAGGCGGCTCGTGGGGGATGAGCCTCCATCATATTTGAGGGGGATGGAGGCTCGTGGGGGATGGGGCCCCACCTCATTATTTTATAATTTTATAAGTTTTAATTTATTAACTTAATAAAAACTTTATAAAAATTAAAAAATACAACATAAAACAACATAAATAATTTCATTTCATAACATAAAAAAAAATTACATTTCCTAAAAAAAAAAATTACCGAAAAAAAAAAAATAGATTTCCTAAAAATAAAAAAACAACCTACGACGACCATTTTTTCATCACTTCTTCCTTCATCTTCTGATAAACCACTCGTTGGCGGTTGCGCTTGGAGTTGTTCAAACGAGTTGCGTTGCATCATTTGTTGTAGCGCTTGGTATTGTTGGAGTTGTTGAACTTGAGACATTTGTGAGAATGCGTTGGGTGTTTGTTGGAAACCCGAAAAAGGAAATTGCGGAGCACCCCACGAATTATCCATACTCGGATTGTAAGCGGGAGTCGAAAAAAAGTTAGGTTGGTTCGGGTTTTGATTATTCGGGTCGGGGTTGTTCGGGTTGGGGTTGTTTGGGTTGAAAGGATTCATGATTTAGAGAAAAAGGTATAAAAAATATGGAGTGTTTTTATAAAAAAGGAAGAGAATTGGAGAAGAATGGGAGTAGAAAGGATAGAAATGTATAAAAATGGTGGAGATATTGCGTATTTAAATTGAAAAATGAAATTTTTTTTTTTTTAAAATAGCCGTTTGGGGGTAAATGGCAACGGATAGATTCAAAGGTGGGGCCTCGACTGAATCGGCGCATGTGGGACGTTTGGGCCGGGCCGGGGCTAAGGGGGGCGGTGTGGGGGCTCGGCGCCGGACCAAGCCGGGGCTAGCCGACCCCCATACCCATTAGTCTGATATAATCATTTTCTTGTAAAAAGATTGTTGAAAACGAATCACCAGATTAATAGAATAGGCTCAAAATATGATTTTATTTTGTACACCTTGATTTATATCTGACTCGATATCATATATTAAATGCAGAAAATGGGTCCCAATTTTTTTATAACAAACTACTGATTGTTTATATTATGAAAACCACCAACAATATTCACACAAAAGATAGATAATTATTCAAAGACTTTAACAAATAAATAAAAGCTAGGCCATCATAATGCTTCACAACAACGACCAAGAGTTAATGTGTGTTCACCTGATCCTCCAGACTTGACCTTTGACTTCATGCCCATTTTCGGGCCCTCACTTGGACTTTACCTTTTTTTTTTTTTTTTTTTTGAATGGCAAACGCAAACACTTCATTAATCAACTAAAAAACTGACCCCCAGCCAGAAGCTGGGGAGATCATACAAGTACAAATACAAAAACAAAAAGGAAACAGAAATTACATTGTTATGCTAAAATCCCACCAATCTTGTGTTGAAACGCTACTAATTTTGGATTTCATCTTCAACCTTTGGTAAGCCATTTCCTTTATATCCTCCACCACTGTTTGTATAGGTCCATGTTTTCCTTTAAAAACTTTATCATTTCTTGCTCTCCATAATGTCCACATCGTCTGTATTGCAATAGCATGAATTACTTTCTTTGTTTTGCCATTTCTATGAATCTCATTCAACTCCTTTAGCAAGTCTTTCACGTTCCCATCCGAATTGACCTTTGGTATTTTGACCCAATTGGTAATCATCTCCCAGACTCTTGTTGCATAATTACATCTAACCAGTATATGATCCGTTGTTTCTTCCGCTGCACCGCAAATTTTGCAAGTGGCGTCCGGTATGTTTACACCCCTATGCCTTAACGCCACCGCTGATGGTATCTTGCCTGAAATTGCCCGCCATACAAACATAATGCTTTTACTCATGGCCCAATTATTCCAAACGAAATCGTCGGCTGTCTCATTGAGATCTAAACCCGAGCTTAAAGATTTTCGGACGTCTTTTACCGTAAAGGCCTTTTGCTCCGAATCCTTCCAATACCAAACGTCGTTTGTACCTGTGGGCTGTTGGTCTTGTAACATCCCATTCAGATTATCCATCTCCTGTTTCTCGATGTCACTGCTCGGAGTCCTAACCCACGACAAATCCCAGATGCGACCCCCGTTTATTTGCCGATAACAATCTTTTACCATTGCTTTCTTTCTGCCTGCGAGCTGAAACAATGCTGGAAATTGAGATTTTAACGGCCCGATACCTAGCCACGAATCCGTCCAAAACAAGGTTTTATCTCCCATGCCTACCTTGCTCTTTAGATAGTTGCTGACTTCGATGTTACACCTTCTAAATTCCTTATCTATACTCCCAATATTCTTCCAGACTCCCGGTAGTGATTTATTAATCGGAATAAAATCCATCTTTCTTTGACTTTGATGAATCGACTTAATTACTCTAGCCCATAAACTCTCCGGCTCCATTTTTAGTCTCCACCACCATTTTAGTAATAGAGCTAAGTTTAAGTCTCGAATATTACCGATTCCAAGGCCCCCAAAGTCTTTGGCAGCCACCACTTTCTCCCATTTAACCCAACGAATTTTATTGTTTGTATTACAGCCTCCCCAAAGAAATTTTCTTCGTATACCCTCCAATATCTTTAAGACGGCTACAGGGCACTTGTACAGTGATAAATAATAGTTTGGAAGACTGCCAAGAACTGCTTTGATTAGGATTACCCTACCTGCGAAGGATAAGTTTCTAGACTTCCAAGATGATAATCTTTTATTAAACATATCAATGACCTCTTTCCATTGGGATATTCTGTTCATATTTGCCCCCACCTTTAGGCCAAGGTAACTGAACGGGAACTTCCCAGCTTTACAATTGAGAGTAGAAGCCAAACTATTTATTTCCCTATCTGACACTCCAACTCCATATATTTTACTTTTCCTTGGGTTAACTTTCAAACCCGATATCAAGTGAAAAAGTCTAAGAATCCTCTTCAGATTTTTTACATTTTCCGTCTCCCATTCGCCCACAAAAATTGCGTCATCCGCGAACAACATATGGGTTAAATAAGGTCCTTCCTTTGGTAATTTTACTCCCGTGAAAACACTTGAATTTTTAGCCCGTTCCATCATAATATGCAAAGCTTCCATCGCTACAATGAAAAGAAAAGGTGATAAAGGATCACCCTGTCTTAATCCTCTTTGGTATTGGAACTCATCGGTTGGTGATCCGTTTACCAAAACCGATCCTCTACCCGCAAAGAGAATACCCATGACCCAATTCCTCCATCTCGATGGAAACCCCATGTGTGTTAGAATGGAAATTAGAAATTTCCAGTTCAATGTGTCGTAGGCCTTTTCTAGGTCGGCTTTGAACACAAAAATACTCCTCTTTGATTTTTTCGCCCAACCCACCACTTCATTAATTATTAGCGGCCCATCTACAATATTCCTCTCCGATACGAAAGCCGATTGAACATTGGAAACAACACTTTTGATCACTGTTTTTATTCTATTGGCTAACACTTTGGATATGATCTTGTTCACAACCCCAATAAGCGATATAGGTCTAAAGTCCGAGCAAGATAAGGGATCGGTTACCTTTGGGATGAGAGCGATAAATGAAGCGCTGCAAGTATGATGTATCAAACCATGGATGTAGAACTGGTTCATGACCTGCATGATGGGTGCTTTTAATTCTTCCCAGTACAACTTAATTAGGTTGAAAGTGATGCCATCCGGTCCCGGTGCTTTATTGATGCCACACTCCCATATAGCTTCTCGTACTTCGTCAGCTGAGAATTCTACCACCAAGTTACCAGCTTGTTCCGTGCTCAGTTTTTTGAAGTCACCTGGGCCCAACCTGGGTCGAGAGTCAACTGGTTCTTTGAACTTTGTTTTGAAGGTTTCCAAAAAATGGGTTTTAATGGCACAGGGATCCGTCACCCAGGCTCCTCCTATCCACAGACCACTTATTTTATTCCTTGCAATGTGGCTATTAACAATCGCATGAAAATAGCTTGTATTTTCGTCTCCAAGGCCTATCCAACGTATGCGGGATTTCTGTTGCAAATCCATAGCAGCCGTATTTTTCCATTCCTTTATCTTTCTCTTACTTTCATGCCATGTTGATAATTCCCCATCCGATAATGCCCTTGTTTCCACCAGTATATCCAGCTCTTTTAGCTTGTTTTGAGCTTCAGACAACGCCTTTTCATCCTGTTCTCTTTTTTCTTTTCTCCACTTTTTCAACTCCTCCTTGATCGCTTTTAGTTTTACGGCTACCACCTCATCCTTGAAATTCGACTCACACGTTGCCATAAGTCCTTTTTTCACCGCTTCGTCGAAACCCTCCAACTCAAACCAGCTACTAAAAACTCTGAACGGTGAGGGTCCAAAACTATTGTTGACTGTTGTTAATATCAGCGGACTATGATCAGATATACTCCTGTTGAGAGCTAATAGGGAAGCATTCGGCCACCTGCCCATGAAGTTTCCACACACCAATACACGGTCTAATTTACTGAGGTTTGAACCGTCACCCGATAGGAATGTATATTTCATTCCTCCCATATTATATTCTTGAAACCCTCTGCTGCTAATAAAATTATTAAAATACAATGCTCCATTAACGTCAAACTGAGAATTTAACCTGTCTTCGGGGAATCTAACCTCGTTAAAGTCTCCTAGCATAATCCAATTCCCGTCTATTGAATTCTTTGCCAACAACAATTCTTCCCAAAGCCTTCTTCTGTTTGCTTGTATTGTGGATCCATACACATTGACAATTACTAGTACCTCATTATCCCCAACTATGCGACCTTGAATAAGAAGGAAATTTTGGTTTTTTATTTCCATCTCTTTCTTGAATACACCTGAGTTCCATAATGACAATAATCCTCCCGATCTACCATCGGCATCAACCTTTGAATACTCGAAATCTGAATTATCCCAAAACCTTCTGATTTTGCTAACAGGCAAGTCTCTATACTGTGTTTCCTGTATGGCCATGAATGATAGGTTAAACTTTCTTAGTAATTCCCTAACCTCCACGGCCTTACCAACCCCCCCTGCACCTTTAATATTCAACGACCCAAAATTCATTGGAGCCCTGCATCCACCTGATCTTCAATTACAGCTTCCTTGACAAGCGATTCTTTACCTGTTAAGTCAACCCCAAGTTTCCTTCCCAATTCTTCCGTTACGTTAATTTCTTTTCTCAACTCCTGTTCATTAAGATCGATGTCGGAGGGACTGACCTGAGTTTCCGTTACGTTTGTGGTGGCTACGTTGTCTTCGAGATCTGAAACTTCTTCCCAATCCGAGTCTAATTCATCCTCTACACTATCTCCTTCATGATCGAAACTATCGATGACTTCCTCCGATATTCTTATCTTCACCTTGTTCCTCCTCCTTTTTGTTTTTCCTTTTTTGCATACTATTCTTTTTTTTTTATTTGCGTTTAGATTCATCCGAGTACTCAATATTGAGATCTGGAAGTTTCCCTTTACCCATAATTGAATTGGGCTTTAGACATGCTGAACGGGCTTCAGCAAGGTTGGATCTTTTCCTTTTTTTCTGGGCCGCACTTACTGGCCCATTATCTGCTGTTTCCATAGTGGCCCCTCCTGATTATTGCACGTGTTTGTTTCATCTGTCTCTTCATTTCCCCCTTTTGACAATAGATTAACTTCTATTACCTCGTATGTTGTACCCATAATGACAGATTCTTCTTGTGGCCTCCTTTGTTCTCCATTTCCCCATGCTTCCACGTTTTGTTCCCCCTCGTTTACTGAAGCGTTTCCCACCACACCCATTGGTGTATCCATTTTACACGTGTCTGTCTCTTCGTTTTCCACTACTTGCTCGTTCTGACTACCCACTACCTCCGGTGAATCAGGTTCCGGCGAGTCCACTTCTACCGGATTTTCCGCTGGGACATAATGGTCATCTTTCATGTTTCCGGTGTCACCCTGCATGTGTTTCCTACTGGATGCGTTCTGTTCAACTGACATTGACGGCACTGGTATTGGGTCAGGGCCTGGTTCCACACCGAGATTGGGTGACCAGAATTGGAATTCTTCCGTCACCCATACTTCGTACATCATGTGTTTCCATCTAATTGTTACCTTCTCATTTATCATTGATCCATGGCTAACCAGGACACCAACGGCATCATAGTTAAAGTTAATGTCATATTCATCGGCATCAGATGGTTTAATAACTTTCCCGAATCTTTCACCTATGCAGTTGAACACCCCATCAATCCACAACTGAATTGGCACTCCTCTTATTCTGAGCCACGCTATCCTTTGGAACGGGATATCTTCGCCATTCCATATTTTAACGTCGTTAAACCACCGTTTCCATTCTTCTTCCTTCTTAGTTAGGCTTTCTTCCATACTATCTACTGAATCGAAAATGATCAGAATTTTCAGGCCCCCCCATGTATCTAAGCTGATCTTTCCGTAAACCCAGCTGTTTTTTCATCATGCCTACCTCCTTGAAATTCTCGATCTTTTTTACTTCCCCCAGCACAGATGATCCTTTCCAGTTGGCATATGGTTTAGATTCGTTTGCAAATGTTAATATCTTATCCTCCTCCTCCTGTGTTCTTTTACCTTTCGCCACATCCGCCCATGTCATTCCTTGTCTAGTATAAGCATTGCTTTGTTCCTTAGGTATGGTATTCTCAACCTGTGTGTAGCTTCCTGTTCTTCTTACCCATGTCTTCCTTTGTTTATGCTCCGGTTTCTTTACAACCTTAACGAATCTCGCCACGTTTGCTTTTATCTTCCACCCATAAAAGTTCATCTGATTAAGCGCCTTTATCATCTTCTCTGTGTCTTTCACTTTTACAAATCTAAGAAACCCAAACCTCTGACCCTTCTTGTCAAGTTTCCTTGTGATATATGCATCTACAATGTACCCGTAGTTCTGACATTCCGTCCATAATTCTCCATCGGAAATATGAGGGTGAATGTTTGAGACATAGAAAGTTATGGCTTTCTCTTTTGAACCTATATTGTCCTCACCTGGGAATTCATTTTGTGACTCACTGATTTCACCCTCCTCTCTTTCCTCCTCCCTCGCAGCCATAGCCAATATCTCAGCGGCACACCCGGATCAATGAAAGGTTAATAGAACTCGAACCAATCTAGCTGAACTATATGTAATAGCCGCGATCGGTATCAGGCCTACTAAGCAATCGTGAAGCCGTGAGGACACCGAAACACGGAATGGCTGATACAGATACAACCCCGACGGCGAATGGAAGGGACGGATCAAACAGCTTAGAATGAAAGGTTGACCCGGATCAGCAAGGAATAAGCCGATCAACGATAACCTCGCACGCTAAACCAATGATTTCACCTTCGTCGAGCCACCGGCGGTTGTTTTTTCCGGCGACTTTTCGTTTGCTCGAGAGAGAGATATGTGTGTCAGATTACTTGGACTTTACCTAGGGCATAAAAGCACCACACATTAACAATATAATGTATTAGAAACATGACAGTAACGTTTTCATCAAAATTTATACAAAACTGGTCGAAGAAGTTGACCCGGCATAGGGTTTGGCGCTTCACAAAGAACCTGGTTCTGGCGTAAGCATTCCATTGGACCTATGCTGGGAGGGGCGTAGCTTGATGGATATCAAGAACGCAGCGGAATCTTAAGTGTGATAACAATTGAGAAATAATTAGTAAGTTCTAATCCAACATTTCAATCATAAATCATACTTATTAATATACACAAATAACTTCATACCGGGTCAATATCAATAAATTGCCTTTTTATGCATCTTTTGTTGGATATTTATGTTCGGTTCGATAAGTCAACGCTACCGACCGGGTCTTGACCCGTAAGAGTTACACCGTGGGCAGAGAACTAAAATCCACTTAAACTGTTTAACTGGTAATTATGAACTTATTCCGGGAATTAACTAAGAGACGGGTACATGGACCGGGTGAGACAAGAACACTCCTCTCACCACTTGTCATGCATGCATCCGTGTTGCGCCACTTGTCACGCATGCAAAGAAGTCTGGCCACTTGTCGCACATGCATTATGCATGTCCGCCACTTAGCAAACATGCATGGACCTCCATGTACTATTTATTTAAGGTTTTGGGACTTGTTTTGTTGTTGTTGCAAAGACTAAAAACCACTCCCAAGAGAAACACCCACAACCGGCCGCTAGCCACCGCCATGCCTCCGCTCGCCGCGGGCCACCGCCGCCGCTACACGGGTTCATACTCGCGTCTCGTTAGTTCGTATCACTAGCACTTGTTCGTTGAACCTCGGTGTCTCAACCGGTTATTTACTAACCGAAGGTATATCTAAACCCCCTATGGTTGGTGTATTTATTTCGTGTTTGCATGTCAGTGATCTTGCTCCATTGCGGATACTCTTGGTATAAAAGGTGTTCATACTATTTGTATATTGTTATCCATGCTTCCGTTGCCTTAAAATGTGTGTGTGTATATATATATATTACTAGTTATAGTTTATTTAACTAACATATATATATATATATATAGTGGAGGGTTCAAATGAGAAGAAATTTTTTGTAAGAATAAAAAAGAACAAACTTCAACCAATAAAAATGCTTTATTTTACTTCATTTAATTTATGTATTTAATATTGGTGTAAGGGTATATTGGTAAAATTAGATAGATCATTAATTGTTAGTCTTCCTTTTTAATAGCTAACTAAAATTAAATTTGTAACTTATTTTCAAAAAAAATACATCTTTTCAAAGAAGAAAAAAGTTAATTTAAGGTGTAGGATAAATTATGAGGTGTGTAGGATGAATTACGAGGTGTGTAGAATGAATTACGAGCTGTGTAGGATAAATTTCAATATGTGAAGGATCAATTTAAAAAACGTGTAGGATAAATTTTGATGTTTCTAGGCAAAAATTTTAGTGTGGAGGATGATAATATTTATGACTAATTAATTGGTCAAAAAGAATAATAAATGAGATGAGAGAAAACTATTTAATGTTTTACAATTGTACCCTTTGTTCTTTTTCTTCTCAATTTAATTTTCTTCTCAAATGAACATTCCCCTATATATATATAC
Source organism: Helianthus tuberosus (assembly GCA_030545235.1). NCBI lineage: Eukaryota > Viridiplantae > Streptophyta > Magnoliopsida > Asterales > Asteraceae > Helianthus > Helianthus tuberosus. The sequence continues at coordinate 26,536 of JARYGA010049644.1, forward strand.
ATATATATATATATATATGTATACATATTTGTCAAAAGTTTTTTTGACTAATATTTGTAAGAAATAAATGTATACATATATGAAACCGGGTTAAAAAAAATTATTCCTCGGATATCCTTCAGTGGTATCAAAGCCGATGCTCACCACATGCAAATCGAAACCGGTCTTTTTCACCGGAATAATAAGTCACAAACTTTAAAAGTTAAGATTTTGATTTATTTTATTTTTGGGCAATATATATATTTTTGGTCATTTTTTAATTGTTAATATTTGGTTGACCAAAAATTGCCCAAACATACTTTTGGTTATGTTGAATATGTAAATCGGGCCCGACCTTGTGGTTGTGTTTATGTTTGGTTTTGTTCATGGTTTTGGCCCATTTTGTGGCTCAAAGTTGTAATAGACTAGTTTATGGTTTTGGCCCATATTGTGGTTCAAACTTGTAATAGATAGGGTTTTTGTCTTTGTTATATTTAGTTGTTAAATATTGTTGATACGAAGACCCGAAGCAAAACCGAATGGCAAGAGGAGTCTTGTAGTTAGTGGGAGTCGCTCAAGACAACAAGATGCACTCAAGTCCATCCTTGTGGTTGTTTTGTGTGTTGTCACCGTGACCCCTTTGATCTTGCTACTTGGCTCTAGCAAGATCATAACCATGCCCATATGATTTACATATTCATTTTGCTATTATGGTTGCCTTAATAAATGTTATTACACCTCAACCGAATACCAAAACACATTATTAAAAAAAAATGGTTTTTTTAAATGAAATCGAGTAAAAGCAAGTTCTAGCAACTTGCATATTTTTATAACCACTAGAGTTTTAAAACATGTTTTTCTTACATCTTTAAAACTCATAAACTTAATAGTCTTCACTATTAAATTTAATTGGTTATTTAAAATCACGACAAACTTAGTTTTATAGGTTATCTAAAACTAATTGTCCCGAGAGGTGAAAGGATCTTTTTGGTTATGCCGCAAATTTAATATCTAAATTAAAACCGACTATAACGGTCCTATTTGGTAAAAATTAAAATCAATAGTCTATGTCATCCCACTACTAGTAACACTTGGGGCATAATGCGAACCATCAGTGTTGGAGCCAAAGCACAACACTTGGTGTCAAGTTTATCCTTCCAAGGTGTAAGGGCTTTGTCGACACATCCGACCCTTCCACATGTGACCGTTTTAGGACGACTATTACTTTTCTTCTCGTGTTACGTGACCCAGCTGTCTCGAGAACAAAATTGGCATAGATGAGGCCAAACGTATCAATGCAAGGACAAAAGGTTGTCCTCGCAACCTCATAAACCCCAGGAGTTGTGCTTTTCTCACAATTGACAATCGTTGTTAGTTCGCTTGAACCTCTTGCTAATGTTGCGTGCTACAACTGCCTTTAGAAAGAGCTTCTAACCGGATTCTCGTTCCTTATCTTCTCACCTCACTAAATAAGGAAAATACATTAAAAATACTAATTAAATAATTTTGCTTAACAGATGTCATCTTAAAACAACTCCTCTTTTGCTCTCAAGTCCATACTTGAGAAAGACAAATTATATAACACTAATTTTCTTGAGTGGCACCGCAACTTAAGAATCATTCTCAAAATTGTAACGACTCGCCCAAAAATGTTTTAAAACGCTCCGTAAGTGAAAACCCGGACCCCTAAAACCCTAATGTTCATGAAAAACCAAGAAATTTAGAAATCTAGAGTTCACGCGGGCCGCGTAAGACATAAGAGTAGTCTACGCGGGCCGCGACAGATCGAAAATCACCGGATACGCATGAAGGCCACGTGTCGTCACACGTGTCAAGACCACCAAAGACTCAGCAACCTCCGATCTGATCCAAACTCCCTCGCGGGCCGCGTAAAGTTTCTTTTGAGTTTACGCGGGCCGCGACGCGCCCCATTTCCAGCCTATAAATGAGGAGTTCAAGTTCAGTTGATATTCGCTCAATTCTTTTCTTCTTTTAGCTTCTATTATAGCAAAACTATAGCTCGGGTATCATACCATGAATCCCGAAACTCTGCCCGTTATTAGGGTAATAACTCTAATCACTGGTACGATACTTTATCCGATCGATTGAAACCAATCCGATGGATGTTTAAGTACTGTACATTGTCATTCGTCGTGAATCCGATGGATGTTTAAGTGTTGCCCGAACTCGGGATATACTTTGTCATTCGTTGTGAATCCGATGGATGTTTAAGTACTACCGATATACGGCTATACTTTGTCATTCATCGTGAGGGTTTTGATTTCGTGATTATCGTTAAAGTTGAATTGAGTTAATACACTAATACGAGTTCCATTGTATCTAGAAATTAGAAATCGTAATCAGGGAGCTGCTAGAATACTTAGTAGCTAAGTAAACTTAATAGTTAAGTAAACTTAGTAGTTAAATAAACTTATTAAACTTACTAATTACGTACACTTACTTGTTAAGGAAATTTAGCAGTTAAGCAAGCTGAGTAGATTAATTAATCTGCTAATTGAGTTAAGTATAATTAATTAAGTTAAGTATGATTAATTAATTAAGCTAAGCGAGATTAATTAAGCTAAGCGAGATTAATTAAGCTAAGCAAGATTAACTAAGCTAAGCGAGATTAATTATGCTAAGCAGGATTAATTAAGCTAAGAGGGATTAATTAAGCTAAGTAAGATTTATTTATCACCTAAATAGATATACATGAAAAAAATAGATATATATGGGGTAGATATTATCTAAGGAAGATTTTTCTAAGGAAAGTGTTATCTAGGGAAGGTTTTATCTAGGGAAGGTTCAACTAAGGAAGATAACACCTAGGGAAATTCTATATAGGGGTAAGACTTATCCCTTGGCTATAAATAGGAAGCTTAGGATTCATTTTCCTTTTCTCATTCCTTCTATTCTTCTCTCTATACGTTGGTGTTCCAACCAATAATCACCAAAGCGATGTTCTGTCCGATCGATTCAGGAACCAACTAACGCATGCCAAAGTACTATACTTTGTGAGTTCGTTAAACGGATGCCAAAGAACTATACTTTGTGAGTTCGTTAAACGGATACCAAAGTACTATACTTTGTGAGTTCGTTAAGGTTCGGATCTCGTGACCATCGTTAGGTTTGATGTGGTTTTACACTAATACGTATTCCATTCTGTTAAACTAAATGTTTAACTACCTGAAACTCTACACCATACTCTCACAATCAAAATGGATGCTTAATCGTCAGAAGGTTCAAAACAATAAAGTATATGCTTAATTATCAGAAGGAGTAAAATCAAGAAGCTTGTTAAATCAATACTGCATGCTTATAAAGTGAGTCATTCTCTTTTTATTAACAGTGTTTTACAATACTCCAATTATTTTCAAAAGTTATAATTACAGGGATTAAGTCGTGGTTATCTTGAATCACTGGCTAGTGGGGTATTGTGCACATTACTAATTTCTCACGGTTAGGCTAATAAATCCTAACAGTGATAATCATCACTACTTGGGTGAAAGGACCCAATAGTGGTATGACCATCGTCACCAGGAGGTGACACGGTGCCAGATAAAAATAAGATAGAAGCCATTGTAATCGCTCTTATGCTGTAATTTAAAACAATGTGTCTTTTTGTACAAACTGAATGAACTCACCAGTATTTCCCGCTGACCAAATCTTTTTTAAACGCGTTTCAGGTAATTACAGTAGATCGGAATAAGTGTTGGATACGGCACCAAAAGGCTTACAGAAGTGGCTTAATTTATCAACTAAATTAAATTAAGAAAAGTTGTTTTATGTATTCGGGTTTATCCCATATTAAAGCTACATTTCAAACCATGGTTTTATCCCATTTAATAAATAAAATCCGGTGTTTTCTAAACTCTGATATTTTTCCTAACTCACGATCCTGATGAAATTTCTGCTGTAATGCTTTCTAAATAACCACCGGTACCACTAAACTGGTCCGCGGCTCCCGATTCCGTCCAGGGTGGGATCGGGGGTCGTGACAGAAGTGGTATCAGAGCCACTGATTTAAGCCAATAGGTGTTGTGATAATAAAACCTAAGCTTAAATAAAAGAATTAGGAAATTGCTATTAACTGGTAGCACACATGATAGCTTTTAGACTTGAACTTAAGAAAAGATGCCTTAGTATAAGCTAAGCCAAATACTTGTGTAAATAAAGTGTGATGGGTTTTGGTATGCCGTGAGGATAATAACTAGAACGTTGCAAGTATAATAAATAAGCAATAACACTTGACCATTGTTATTTCTTATTTATTGGTACTACTTTGTTCTAGAATATGATCAGTTATGTGAATACTAATTTGCTTAGTCTTTGTTGAAAGTCATAATGCACTTTCCAAATCATGATTTAAGAAAAATACTATTTATGGGAAATATAAATTTCTTCTCCGGCAAGACTGGGTATGGTGTAGCAGACTCTCCAGCTTGTCCGGATATAATGGGGTTACCTCTCTGGCAAGAACCGGATAAGACGGGGTATATAAAATGTCAAACAAGTGACAAGATTTCCCTAAATAGTATCATGACCTGATATCTGACTTGTTTTTGGAAATAAGAATCTGTTAAATACAAGGACCTTATGAAGGGTATGTATATTACAGCATGTGAAATATATGATTATATATATATATATATAAGGAATTCCAAAAACCATAACAATTGATAATTAAGAATAAAACACAAGCATATGTGTCAATAATAAATCTAGATTTCTTTAGCAGGAAGCTCTTGCATATATCTATAATTCCGATATCAAACATTATTTCGTTTGATCATCTACCTCGTAACTCGTGCGACAATATAAACAATGGAAACCCTTTAAGTTGAGATGCCATCAAAAGTATAAGAATTTCCAATGCGTCACCATAGACTATTAACGCAAGTAAGAAGTATGTAAAGTTGTGCTAGTGCACAAGAAAACACATGAAACTTAAATTATACGTCCACAGACGTCGAAATATATCACACATGACTTTCAAGGAAAGACCTTTGGAAAATATAATTGAGCTTGACGACACCAATGCGAATCCCGTCAGTAGAAGAACTACTAATCAA
>JARYGA010049645.1:0-47080 GCA_030545235.1 Helianthus tuberosus
GTACTCGTTATGGGCATTATGAATTCACAGTCATGCCATTCGGTTTGACTAATGCTCCTGCTGTTTTCATGGACTTAATGAATAGAGTCTGCAAACCTTATTTGGATCAGTTCGTCATTGTTTTTATTGACGACATCTTGATATACTCTAAGACACGAGCTGATCACGAGCAGCATCTTCGTCTTACTCTGGAACTCCTGAAGAAAGAGCAACTTTTCGCCAAATTCTCCAAGTGCGAATTTTGGCTTGAAGAAGTTCAATTTTTGGGGCATGTTATCAACGAACGAGGTGTTCATGTAGATCCCTCCAAGATCAGTGCGATTAAGGATTGGGATACACCTACTACTCCTACTGAAGTTCGTTCTTTTCTTGGTCTAGCGGGTTATTATCGCCGCTTCATTGAAAACTTCTCTAAGATTGCAGTTCCTCTGACTGCTCTAACTCAGAAGAAAATGCCATTTTACTGGGGATTCAAACAAGAGGAAGCTTTTCAACACCTGAAGCAGAAGCTTTGCGATGCGCCTGTTCTATCATTGCCTGAGGGTGATGATGATTTTGTCGTGTATTGCGATGCATCTAAATTAGGTCTTGGCTGTGTTCTGATGCAAAGGGACAAAGTCATAGCCTATGCATCGAGGCAGTTGAAGATACATGAGAAGAACTACACCACTCATGATCTTGAGTTGGGTGCAGTTGTCTTTGCTCTCAAAATCTGGAGACACTATTTGTACGGTACAAAATGTGTGGTTTTCACTGACCACAAAAGTCTTCAGCATATCTTCAACCAGAAAGAACTCAACATGAGACAGCGACGTTGGGTTGAGCTTTTAAACGATTATGACTGCGAAATTCGCTACCATCCTGGTAAGGCGAATGTCGTAGCTGATGCATTGAGTCGTAAGGAACGTACTAAGCTTCATTGTGTACGTGTTCAATCTGTTATTCAAGCTCGATCCGATATTCAAGCACGCATTTCTCAGGCTCAACAATCTTGTGTTGCACAAGGTTTGATGGATAAGGAATTTCCTTATCACATAACACCTGCTCTGGAACTGAAGGACAATGGATCATATTACTTCATGGACCGTTTGTGGGTCCCAAGCCAGGATGATCTTCGTACCTTGCTTATGGATGAAGCCCATAAGTCTCGTTATTCTATTCATCCGGGCTCAGATAAGATGTATAAGGATCTTCGTATTCACTATTGGTGGCCTGGTATGAAGAAAGACATTGCCTTATACGTATCAAAATGCCTTACTTGTCTTAAGGTTAAGGCTGAACATCAGCGTCCTTCGGGTTTATTGGAGCAACCAGAGATCCCAGTTTGGAAATGGGAAAACATTACTATGGATCTTGTTACCAAACTCCCGCGCACAAAGAAAGGTCATGATGCCATCTGGGTAGTCGTTGATCGTCTTACAAAGTCAGCGCATTTCTTGCCAATCCGCGAGGATTTTCCTACTGACAGACTTGCTCAAATCTATGTAGATGAAATTGTAGCTCGACATGGTGTTCCGTTGAACATCATTTCTGACAGAGATGCTCGTTTCACTTCTCATTTTTGGAGAACCATGCAATCTGCTATGGGGACCCAACTTAATCTGAGCACAGCTTATCATCCGCAAACGGATGGTCAATCTGAGAGAACAATCCAGACACTGGAGGATATGCTAAGAGCTTGTGTGATCGATTTTGGTGGTAGCTGGGATTCACATCTTAAATTGATTGAATTCTCCTACAACAACAGTTATCACACTAGCATCAAAATGGCTCCTTTCGAAGCTCTCTATGGTCGAAAATGTCGTTCCCCAGTCTGCTGGAATGAGATTGGCGAGGCTCAACTTACTGGACCTGCCCTCATTTTAGAGACAACTGACAAGGTCAAGAAGGTTCGTGATAACCTTCAGGCAGCTAGAAACCGTCAGAAGATTTACGCGGACCCAAAACGCAAAGCCTTTGAATTTCAAGTCGGTGATCGAGTATTACTTAAGGTCTCACCTTGGAAAGGTGTGATCAGATTTGGAAAGAAAGGAAAACTTGCACCTAGATACGTTGGACCATTCAAGATCGTCGAAAGAATCGGAAAGGTAGCCTACAGACTTGAGTTACCTCCTGAACTGGGAAATGTTCATCCAACTTTTCACGTATCCAATCTCAAGAAGTGTACAGCTGATGAAAACTTCTCCATACCGCTTGACGAAATTCGTGTTGGCAAAACACTGAAATTTGTTGAGAGACCAGTGGAAATCATGGAACGTGAAGTCAAGTGGCTTAAACGCAAGCGCATTCCTTTGGTCAAAGTTCGCTGGGAAGCAAAACGTGGACCCGAGTTTACTTGGGAACGCGAAGATCAAATGAAAGCGAAATATCCGCATCTTTTTCCACGAGTTTCCTCTAAATAAATTTCGGGACGAAATTTCCACAAGTAGGGGAGACTGTAACAACTGTGCTTGTAATCACTATGAACAGTTCCGTTATCAATAAAACAACGTTATTTGATCACAATGTTTGTTTTGTTATGTTATACATTTTTCATGTTTTGACTTTTATGTAATTTCAAACTCTACATCACTTTCTGGAGAGTTATACGCAAACTAGTGCGTAAACGTACTCAGTTTAATGCGAGAAATACTCCGGAACATCAACATATACTCAACATACCTTAAATAACCTTTACATAACTTAGAAATAAGTTTTGAAGGCTTTGGTATGGCAAAAACAAGTTAATTCGCTTACAGGGACTAAATATGACAAACTGCGAAAGTCTGTCAATTTGAACTGTAACGAACATTCCGGAACATGACCATAAGTTAAACACACCTTAAATATCCTTTACATAGCTTAGAAATAGGCTTTGAGGGGTTCGGTGTGCTAAAATAAACTTTTGGATCATTCAGGGACTAAAAGTGTCAAAAAGTGCACAAGTTTGCATTTTCGCGCATAACTTACGTTCTGAATACATCCGGACATCCAAAAATTTATGTAAGCACTAAAATATTTTATTTTAGTGTTTGGCATAAGAAAAATCCATTCGTCGCGTCATTTGGATCGTTTTTCGCGCTTATGCGCATACCGTCGTAATTAAGCGAACATCGCGATCGTACGACCAAACGAACCGACATCCGAGATATTTTTTAGCATGTTTCATGTTTCCTATACTTTAACATCCTTGTGAAGCTTAAAAATGGGCTTGACGGGTGTTAGAAGTGCCAAAACACGACGATACGCACACAGGAACCAAAACTGCAAAACTGCTAAAATAATAAAAAAAATAGAAAAAAAAATATATAAAAAAATGCATAAACTCATTTATTCAGCCCTTAACACCTCCCAAAGGCCAAATGACACTTGTTAAACTCCTATGGTGTCCATTTTTTAGCCACCACAACTTTGTGACAAGTGTACGGCTCGGATCGTGGCACGATATTCAAGAAACGATCCTAACGGCTCTACTTTTCCTATAAATACCCATCACATTTTCACCTCATTCCTCACAAATCTGATTAAAAGTGCTCTAAGTTGAAGCAAATCACTTCATACCTGAGCTACTCGATCAAGATTTATTAGCGGGGACCCTTTGTAAGTGTTCCTTCGTTCTTTTATCGCTTTTATAGCCCGAAAGTCGAACTATGTTTGACTTTCTGCATTGACCAGTTTATGGTCGATGCGAAGTTCGTTTGAACTTCATAACGTGAGCGTGATCACGATGGTTATAGTCCCTAGTGACTATACCTACTGATTACCACGTTATCTAGGCTCAGTGACGAGCCGTAGTTTCGGGCAGAATACGTATTCTTGCGTATTTTGTAACCAAACTACTCGTGAGCATCAAAACCGTTTGTTTTGATGCCAAACCTGTTTTCTAAACTTAGTTAAGCATGTTCTAACATGCTTAGCTCGTCACTTTTAGTATAGTGCTTAGATAGGGTCGTAAGGTAAGCGATCTAAACGATCGCTTATACTTTCGAACCCGACCCATTTGGTCGATCATTAGGATCCGACCAAACACATTAGGTGACCATAGTTGTAACCTTCCGAGGTTATACCTTGTGGTCACAAATGTTAGGCGTTCCAAACGCGTTTTACGCGAACGACGCGTTAAGGTAGCATAAGCTACCTAAACGGGTCGTAATGGGTCACAAGCACTTAGGTTAAGTTTCGTCTTAGTATGTAGGGTTTGTTAAACCATATCACACGAGTTCCTATACTCGTTTGGTTTACGAAACCTCATTCTATCCGATCTTCCGATTTAGGTCCGGTTTATTAACATAGTTACCTATATTAGGTGCCGTTTGATTCCGTGATCTCTAGCATTGCTTGGTGGTTATCTCAATACATCTGAGCAATCTCAGGTGAGTACATAGACCCCTCTTTTACTGTTTTCCAAACTGTTTTGGGGTGGAACACATGTGCCTACTTGTTACTTTCCTGCTTTCCAGTTTTCACATCATATACTGCTATGTTCGTTAGTACATTATAGTACATGATTTCATTACATCTTATGCTAGGTGTGCCCATTGTGTGCATTACTTGGTACATTGTTTTACATTACATTTCATGCTAGGTATGCCCATTGCGTGCATTACTTAGTACCTCGTTTTATATGACATTTCATGCTAGGTATGCCCATTGTGTGCATTACTTAGTACATCGTTTTACATGACATTTCATGCTAGGTATGCCCATTGTGTGCATTACTTAGTACATCGTTTTACATGACATTTCATGCTAGGTATGCCCATTGTGTGCATTACTTAGTACATCGTTTTATATGACATTTCATGCTAGGTATGCCCATTGTGTGCATTACTTAGTACATCGTTTTACATGACATTTCACGCTATGTATGTTCATTTGATTACATACTTAGTGCATTGTTTTCACATTATGACATTTGGTTTGTTTACATGGGACAATATATCCATTAACATTAGCTACGCCGTTCGTTAGTAGGTAGTGGTACCATAGGAATTGACAACTCCCGTTCCGGACATCCCAGGGTAAGGGGACAGAAAGGAATGACCGAATTCGTTGACATTAAGACAGATAGACCTTTAATTTGTTTAAAGGGTTTATCACCACAGTCGCCAGGCTTGGATGTATGCATATTCACAATACCACATAAATGTTCATATTAAATAGTTGCATGCATTTACACAAAACATAGCTTTGATTTAAACCAAGTTTTACTTCAATACTTTGTTTTTGTGCATATGGTTTAGTTTGAGACATTTCACTTGCCATACATGACATTTTGACATAGACATTTGACATGGATATTTGACATAGACATTTGACATGGATATTTGACATAGACATTTGACATGGATATTGGACATAAACATTTTGACATGATTTACAATTGACACAAACACTTTTGACATTGGTTTTACATACTACATGATTTACATCTTGACATGAACACTTTGACATATTATTCAATACATTTGACAAATGGTTTAAACATAGACTTCTTACATTGGTTGGTTTGGTTTGATTAAGTGATTAAGTAACGATGCGTGTGTAATATGATACAAGCATGGTGGATACGCCGCTGGTACTTCCTATATATAAGTGTTTGTATGGTATTACATGGCGTAACGTTATTTGAATCATTTCAGTTTGAGACATAGAACATTTTATACAAATAATACACTTTTCACAAGACATTTATTTATAAACAACTTATCTTATACAAACACATTTTTTACATGGTTATCTATTTAACCTGACATTTACTTATACATATCATCTGATCTTATTGTTTTCAAATGATTTACAAGACAAAGCAAATAACAAGGTTCATGACTAAACATTTTCTCAAACATAAGTCATGAATCTTATTTTCACAAAACCTATGTATCTCACAGGCATTTTTATGCTGACGTACCTATTTTCACATGTGTTTTCAGGTGCTTTTCCATAGGATGTTGATCACGATACTAGGGCGGACCTGTGCCTTAGAAACTTTAAAAGAAGATAGACTATGTTTAATTACGTTCTGAACTCTTAAATTACCTGTTTGAAACAATGAAACACCCTTGTTTAATATATAAATAAAACTTTGTATGCCATGGTTATGAGACAATTAATTCTGTCGCAACACGCCCCGATGTTTCCGCCGCGATTTGTTGTTTTACGCGGTCGGGGTGTGACAACCCGATCTTCCGATTTAGGTCCGGTTTATTAACATAGTTACCTATATTAGGTGCCGTTTGATTCCGAGATCTCTATCATTATTTGATTGTCACTCCAGGACTACTGAGTAATCTCAAGTGAGTACATAGACCCCTCTTTTACTGTTTTCCAAACTGTTTTGGGGTGAAACACATGTGCCTACTTGTTACTTTCATGCTTTCCTGCTTTAACATCATATACCTGCTATGTTCGTTAGTACATTATAGTGCATGATTTCATTACATTTCATGCTATGTATGTCCATTGTGTACATACTTAGTACATCGTTTCACATTACATTTCATACTAGGTACGCCCATTGTGTGCATACTTAGTACAGTTGTTTTCATAACATGTTTACATTTTGGTATGACATTTGGTTTGTTTAACATGGAACAATACATTCATTAACATTGATCACGCCATTCGTTAGTAGGTAGTGGTACCATAGGAATTGACAAATCCCGTTCCTGAAATCCTGGGTTTGTTTGGATTGGAAGGAATGACCGAATTCGATATACATAACTTAGATAAACCTTTAATTTGTTTAAGGGTTTATCGCCACAGTCTCAAGGCTTGGATGTATGCATTTTCACAATACCGCATAGATGTTTGTATCAGTATAGCATGCATTTGTTACACAAAACATAACTTTGATTTAAACTATGTTTTACTTCAATACCTTGTTTTTGTGCATTTTACATATGGTTTAGTTGATATTTCACTTACCATACATGACATTTTTGGTTACACATTACATGATCTACATTGAACATAAACATTTTGACATTGATATACACATTTGGTGGTTTACATTGGACATAGACATTTTGATATGGTTTACACAATAACACTTGACAATTGATTTGTACATGAACAAGTTACATTGGTAGTTGTTTGGGTAAGTGATTTGAGTAACAGTGCGTGTGTAATATGATACAAGCATGGTGGATACGCCGCTGGTACTTCCTATATATAAGTGTTTGTATAATATTTCATATCGTAACGTTATTTAAATCATTTCAGTATAGACATATTACATTTTATACAAATAACATACTTTTCTCAAGACATTGTTTTACAAAATAGTTTATTTTATACAACTCAATTTAAATGGTTATTTATTTAACCTTACATTTATTTATACATATCAACTGATCTTATCGTTTTTCAAATGATTTACAAGACAAAGCAAATTACAAGGTTCATGACTAAACATTTTCTTAAACATAAGTTATGAATCCTATTTTCACAAATCCTATGTAACTCACAGGCATTTTTATGCTGACGTACCTATTTTCACATGTGTTTTCAGGAGCTTTTCCGTAGGATGTTGATCAGGACACTAGGGCGGACCTGTGCCTTAGAGACTAAAAATGGAGATAGACTTGTTTAATTATGTTATAAACTCTTTTGATTCCTGTTTAAAATAATGTAACTCTTATGTTGATAAATAAATACAACTTTGTATGCCATGGTTATGAAACAATTAATTCTGTTACAATACTCCCCGACGTTTTCCGCCACGTTTTGTATGTTACACGTGGTCGGGGTGTGACAGAAGAGTTGGTATCAGAGCCAATGGTTATAGGGAATTAGGTTATTAGTAATGCTTTGACCTAGACTATAACCTTTCTAGGACCCTAACACAAGTTATCTTGTGTTTAGATCTTAAAACATGTACATCACCTATCCTTAGGTGATTATCAAAACAGAAACCAAATTTTCCGAAACGATTTTTGAAAAATAATCATCTGTTTCTGGATGATTTATTACAAGGTTTTGAACCCTCTTTTGTAAGGTTTTGAACCCTTCCAGTTTGATTAAATTTTTGGCCTTGTGCCTTCAAATTTTCAAAATCTCGTCAAAGTTTTAGGTTTTAAATAATGTGAATACGTGCAAACTGGAAGAGTGAATGCCTGTATTCTGGGTTTTCTGTCTAGGCAAGCACTTCGTATATATCTCATCAGACGCGAGACAAGTTGTGCTTACTTGGGAATTCTTGGGATGAGTGTTCACTTATAGGCGAGCATGTCTTCACGATACATTATTTTGACCCATTTACTTTGATTAGTCACTGTGTGTCATTTGTTTGCTTGGTAATGCGGACGAATGACCACCATCTTTGCTTTTGTTGATTTTGTTTCATCTCATTCTCTTCATCCAATCATCTCACTCGTTTCCTTTCATGTTTTCCTCTTTTAGAATGCCTCCTCGATGCGAAAACCAGATAGCGACTGCCGAACTGGCAGAAATCATTGCGCAGCAGATGGCTGCTCAATTTCCAAATCTCTTTGCTCAATGGCACCAAGCCAACAACAATAACAATGCTCCATGCAAATACAAGGATTTTAACTCGGCTAAACCACTCAAGTTTAGTGGTTCTGAGGGAGCGACTGGGCTTCTTCAATGGTTCGAGAGCATTGAGAATACTTTCTGCCACGTGCAGTGTCCGGATAATCGCAAGGTCGAGTTTTCTTCGAGCGTGTTTTAGAAGAGGGCTCTCACATGGTGGAATGGGGTTATGAGAGACCGGGGTGCAGAAGTTGCTCTAGCACAGACATGGGCTGAACTTAGAGACCTTATGATGAGGGAATTCTGTCCTCGTCATGAGCAGCGAGCTTTGGAGAAGGAATTTGATGATTTGAAGCAAGATAGTGGTGAGCACAGGGCATATACTGATAGATTTGAGGAGTTGAGTCTGCTTTGCCCAACAATGGTTACCCCACTTGACAAGGCTATCGAAAGATACATCGACGGCCTACCTGACTCAGTACAAGATATCATTACTGGTAGTGACCCTACCACACTTCGTCAGGCGATCGAGTTATCGGCGACATTGACTGAGTCGCAGATTCGGAAGAATAAGCTACACAGGAAGGGTGACAAGGGCAAGAAACAGTCGGCTGACAAGGAAGATAGCAAGAAAGGTCAAAACAAGAGTGGAAAGAATTCTGGTTCTTCAAGAGGGTCAAGGAAGCGTAAGGCTTCCCAAAATTTTGCTGTCACTGCCCAAGCTAACCAGGCAGCTCCCAACCAACCCGCACAGACTCCGGCAAAGAAACCGTATTCAGGGAATGAACCTTTGTGCAATAGATGCAACAGTCACCATCAGCCGCAACATCAGTGCCGTTTCTGTACTAACTGTGGGAAGTCAGGTCATCTTGCCGATGTTTGTCGGTTTGCTCATAATCGCGCAGTTCAGAACCCGGCTCAACAAGTTGCTCAGCATCCTGCTCCGCAACGGGGTCAAGCTGCACGACCACAGTACCCACCTGGTGCTTGTTATAACTGTGGGGATCTGACCCACTACAGGAACCGGTGCCCAAGGCTAGCCAACCAGAACCAGAATCAAAATCAGAATCAGGCTCAGGCTCAGGCTCGTGGACGAGCTTTTAACATGAATGCCCAAGAGGCGCAGGCAGACGATAATGTGGTGAACGGTACGTTCTTTATTAATAATCAGTCTGCATCTGTTCTCTTTGATTCGGGTGCCGACAAGAGTTTTGTGTCATTGTCTTTTGAGCCAATGCTTCGCGTGTCTAGAACAAAACTAGGCAAATCTTTGACAGTAGAAGTTGCTAATGGTGAACCAATTGTTCTTGATTCTGTTCTTCGCAACTGCCAGTTAAACCTTAACGACCATCTTTTTCCTATCGACCTCACGTCTATGCAACTTGGAAGCTTCGACGTTATAGTGGGTATGGATTGGTTATCCAAGCATCGAGCAGAGGTAGTTTGTTTTGAGAAGATTGTTCGTGTGCCGCTTACGACAGGCGAGATTCTACAGGTTCAAGGTGAGAAACCGTCTGGTGGTTTCAAGCTCATGTCTTGTTTTAAAGCTCGGAAATATCTGCGGAAGAACTATGTGGCCTTCTTAGCACATGTCACAGCAGATAAAGGCAAGGGTAAGTCTATTTCAGATATTCCTGTCGTTCGGGATTATTCTGAAGTATTCCCTGAAGAGTTACCTGGTCTACCCCCAGCACGCCAAGTCGAGTTCTGTATTGATCTTGTACCTGGTGCAAATCCCATTGCGAGAGCTCCATATCGTCTTGCACCGTCGGAGATGCAAGAGTTGTCTAAGCAGCTGCAGGAGCTCTCTGACAAAGGTTTTATCCGTCCTAGCTTTTCACCCTGGGGTGCTCCCATTCTTTTTGTCAAGAAGAAGGATGGATCTTTTAGGATGTGTATCGATTATCGTGAGCTTAACAAGCTTACCATCAAGAATCGATATCCCCTACCTCGCATTGATGATCTCTTTGATCAGCTACAGGGCGCTTCTTATTTTTCGAAGATTGATCTACGTTCCGGATATCATCGACTTCGGGTGCATGAAGAAGACATTCCCAAGACAGCGTTCCGCACTCGGTATGGGCACTATGAATTCACAGTCATGCCATTCGGTTTGACTAATGCTCCTGCTATTTTCATGGACTTAATGAATAGGGTCTGCAAACCTTATTTGGATCAGTTCGTCATTGTTTTTATTGACGACATCTTGATTTACTCTAAGACGCGAGCTGATCACGAGCAACATCTTCGTCTTACTCTGGAACTCCTAAAGAAAGAGCAACTTTTCGCCAAATTCTCCAAGTGCGAATTTTGGCTTAAAGAAGTTCAATTTTTGGGGCATATTATCAACGAACGGGGTATTCATGTAGATCCCTCCAAGATCAGTGCGATTAAGGATTGGGATACGCCTACTACTCCTACTGAAGTTTGTTCTTTTCTTGGTCTAGCGGGTTATTATCGCCGCTTCATTGAAAACTTCTCAAAGATCGCAGTTCCTCTAACTGCTCTAACTCAGAAGAACAAACCCTTTGATTGGGGATTCAAACAAGAGGAAGCTTTTCAACACTTGAAGCAGAAGCTTTGCGATGCGCCTGTTCTATCATTGCCTGAGGGTAATGATGATTTTGTCGTATATTGTGATGCATCGAAACTGGGTCTTGGCTGTGTTCTGATGCAAAGGAACAAAGTCATAGCATACGCATCGAGGCAGTTGAAGATACATGAGAAGAACTACACCACTCATGATCTTGAGTTGGGTGCAGTTGTCTTCGCTCTAAAGATCTGGAGACACTATTTGTACGGTACAAAATGTGTGGTTTTCACTGACCACAGAAGTCTTCAGCATATCTTCAACCAGAAAGAACTCAACATGAGGCAACGACGTTGGGTTGAGCTTTTAAACGACTATGACTGCGAAATTCGCTACCATCCGGGTAAGGCGAATGTCGTAGCCGATGCATTGAGTCGTAAGGAACATATTAAGCTTCATTGTGTACGTGTTCAATCTGTTATTCAAGCTCGATCTGATATCCAAGCACGCATTTCTCAGGCTCAACAATCTTGTGTTTCACAAGGTTTGATGGATAAGGAATTTCCCTATCACATAACACCTGCTCTGGAACTGAAGGACAATGGATCGTATTACTTCATGGACCGTTTGTGGGTCCCAAGCCAGGATGATCTTCGTACCTTGCTTATGGATGAAGCCCATAAGTCTCGTTATTCTATTCATCCGGGCTCAGATAAGATGTATAAGGATCTTCGTATTCACTATTGGTGGCCTGGTATGAAGAAAGACATTGCCTTATACGTATCAAAATGCCTTACTTGTCTTAAGGTTAAGGCTGAACATCAGCGTCCTTCTGGTTTATTGGAGCAACCAGAGATCCCGGTTTGGAAATGGGAAAACATTACTATGGATCTTGTTACCAAACTTCCACGCACAAAGAAAGGTCATTATGCCATCTGGGTAGTTGTTGATCGTCTTACTAAGTCAGCACATTTCTTGCCAATCCGTGAGGATTTTCCTGCTGACAGACTTGCTAAAATCTATGTGGATGAAGTTGTAGCTCGACATGGTGTTCCTTTGAACATCATTTCTGACAGAGATGCTCGTTTCACTTCTCATTTTTGGAGAACCATGCAATCTGCTATGGGGACCCAACTTAATCTGAGCACAGCTTATCATCCGCAAACGGATGGTTAATCTGAAAGAACAATCCAGACTCTGGAGGATATGCTTAAAGCTTGTGTGATCGATTTTGGTGGTAGTTGGGATTCACATCTTCAGTTGATTGAATTCTCCTACAACAACAGTTACCACACCAGCATCAAAATGGCTCCTTTTGAGGCTCTCTATGGTCGAAAATGTCGTTCACCAGTCTGCTGGAATGAGATTGGCGAGGCTCAACTTACTAGACCTGCCCTCATTTTAGAGACAACTGATAAGCTCAAGAAAGTTCGTGATAACCTTCAAACAGCTAGAAGCCGTCAAAAGAGTTACGCGGATCCAAAACGCAAGCCCTTGGAATTTCAAGTCGGTGATCGAGTATTACTTAAGGTCTCACCTTGGAAAGGTGTGATCAGATTTGGAAAGAAAGGAAAACTTGCACCAAGATACGTTGGACCATTCAAGATCGTCGAAAGAATCGATAAGGTAGCCTATAGACTTGAGTTACCTCCTGAACTTGGAAATGTTCATCCAACTTTTCACGTGTCCAATCTCAAGAGATGTTTAGCTTATGAGAACCTCCACATACCGCTTGACGAAATTCGTGTTGGTAAAACACTGAAATTTGTTGAGAAGCCAGTGGAAATCATGGAACGTGAAGTCAAGTGGCTTAAACGCAAGCGCATTCCTTTGGTCAAAGTTCGCTGCGAAGCTAAACGTGGACCTGAGTTTACTTGGGAACGCGAAGATCAAATGAAGGCGAAATATCCACATCTTTTCCCACGAGTTTCCTCTAAATAAATTTCGGGACGAAATTTCCACAAGTAGGGGAGACTGTAACATCTGTGCTTGTTATCATTGTGAACAGTTCTGTTATCAATAAAACAATGTTATTTGATCTCAATGTTTGTTTGGTTGTGTTTTACATTTTTCATGTTTTGACTTTTATGTAATTTCAAACTCTATATCACTTTCTAGAGAGTTATACGCAAACTGGTGCGTAAACATACTCAGTTTAACGCGAAAAATACTCCGGAACATCTACATATACTTAACATACCTTAAATAACCATTACATAACTTAGAAATAAGTTTTGAAGGCTTTGGTATGGCAAAAACAAGTTAATTCGTCTACAGGGACTAAACTTGACAAACTGCGAAAGTATGCCAATTTGAACTGTAACAGACATTCCGGAACATGACCATAAGTTAAACATACCATAAATATCCTTTACATAGCTTAGAAATAGGCTTTGAGGGGTTCGGTATGCTAAAATAAACTTTTGGGTCATTCAGGGACTAAAAGTGTCAAAAAGTGCACAAGTTTGCACTTTTGCGCATAACTTACGTTCTGAATACATCCGGACATCCAAAAATTTATGTAAGCACTAAAATATTTTATTTTAGTGTTTGGCTTGAGAAAAATCCATTCGTCGCGTCATTTGGATCGTTTTTCGCGCTTATGCGCATTCCGTCGTAATTAAGCGAACATCGCGATCATACGACCAAACGAACCAACATCCAACATATTTTTGAGGATGTTTCATGTCCACAATGTTTAGGCATCATTTTAGGGCCTTAAAGTTGGCTTGACGGGCCTTAGAAGTGACGTTACGCAACGAAACAATGCGCAGGGACCTAATCTGCAAATTCTGCCAAAAGTAGGCCTAGGCGTGACGCGAGGGGTCTTAGCGTCACGCGAGGCCCCTTCTGACCAGGTTAACTGCATTTAACAGCAGATTCCAGCTGTTTAATCCACAACCACACACTCACACTTGCTTAGCCAGCTGATAAGAACCCATTTTTAGTCACCACAACTTACCAACAAGTGTACGCACGAGATTCGATCACATTTTCCAAGAAACGATCCTAACGGTTCGGGTATTCCTATAAATACCCATCCACCCCATTGCAAAACTTACAAGAATTTTGATTTGAGAAACTCTAAGTTGAAACCATTGTTTCATACCTGAGATTCTTGGATCGAGATTAGCATTCGGGGACCCTTCGTAAGTATTCTTTCGTTCTTTTATTGCTTTTCGAGTCTTTTCGAGTCTGAAAGTCAAACTTTGTTTGACTTTCTGCGTTGACCAGTTTATGGTCAATGCGAAGTTCATTTGAACTTCGCAACGTGAGTGTAATCACGTTGGTTATAGTCCCTTGGGACTATGCCTACTGATTTCCACGTTGTCTAGGGTCGTAGGGTAAGCGATCTAATAAATCGCTTATACCTTCGAACCCGACCCTTTTGGTCGATCATTAGGATCCGACCAAACACATTAGGTGACCATAGTAGGTAGGGAATAACCTTCCGAGGTTATACCCTATGGTCGCTTCGTTTGAATAGTTGTATGATAGGTAGTTTATATGCCTTAGGTAAATTACCAGAATACCCTTTTCGTGTATAATTGGTAATTAAGCATATGTAACCTAAACTTTTGTCACATAACTAATTATGTAACATGTTTAGGCATATAACACTTGTCATAGGACTAGTTAGACGTTCCGAACGCGTTTCACGCGAACGACGCGTTAAAGTAGCATAAGCTACCTAAAACGGGTCGTAATGGGTCGTAAACAATTATGTTAGGTTTCAATTAGTATGTAGGCTTTGTTAAACCATATTACACGAGTCTCCATACTCGTTTGGTTTACGAACCCTCATGCTACCCGATCTTCCGATTTAGGTCCGGTTTATTAACATAGTTACCTATATTAGGTGCCGTTTGATTCCGAGATCTCTATCATTATTTGATTGTCACTCCAGGACTACTGAGTAATCTCAAGTGAGTACATAGACCCCTCTTTTACTGTTTTCCAAACTGTTTTGGGGTGAAACACATGTGCCTACTTGTTACTTTCATGCTTTCCTGCTTTAACATCATATACCTGCTATGTTCGTTAGTACATTATAGTGCATGATTTCATTACATTTCATGCTATGTATGTCCATTGTGTAAATACTTAGTACATCGTTTCACATTACATTTCATACTAGGTACGCCCATTGTGTGCATACTTAGTACAGTTGTTTTCATAACATGTTTACATTTTGGTATGACATTTGGTTTGTTTAACATGGAACAATACATTCATTAACATTGATCACGCCATTCGTTAGTAGGTAGTGGTACCATAGGAATTGACAAATCCCGTTCCTGAAATCCTGGGTTTGTTTGGATTGGAAGGAATGACCGAATTCGATATACATAACTTAGATAAACCTTTAATTTGTTTAAGGGTTTATCGCCACAGTCTCAAGGCTTGGATGTATGCATTTTCACAATACCGCATAGATGTTTGTATCAGTATAGCATGCATTTGTTACACAAAACATAACTTTGATTTAAACTATGTTTTACTTCAATACCTTGTTTTTGTGCATTTTACATATGGTTTAGTTGATATTTCACTTACCATACATGACATTTTTGGTTACACATTACATGATCTACATTGAACATAAACATTTTGACATTGATATACACATTTGGTGGTTTACATTGGACATAGACATTTTGATATGGTTTACACAATAACACTTGACAATTGATTTGTACATGAACAAGTTACATTGGTAGTTGTTTGGGTAAGTGATTTGAGTAACGGTGCGTGTGTAATATGATACAAGCATGGTGGATACGCCGCTGGTACTTCCTATATATAAGTGTTTGTATAATATTTCATATCGTAACGTTATTTAAATCATTTCAGTATAGACATATTACATTTTATACAAATAACATACTTTTCTCAAGACATTGTTTTACAAAATAGTTTATTTTATACAACTCAATTTAAATGGTTATTTATTTAACCTTACATTTATTTATACATATCAACTGATCTTATCGTTTTTCAAATGATTTACAAGACAAAGCAAATTACAAGGTTCATGACTAAACATTTTCTTAAACATAAGTTATGAATCCTATTTTCACAAATCCTATGTAACTCACAGGCATTTTTATGCTGACGTACCTATTTTCACATGTGTTTTCAGGAGCTTTTCCGTAGGATGTTGATCAGGACACTAGGGCGGACCTGTGCCTTAGAGACTAAAAATGGAGATAGACTTGTTTAATTATGTTATAAACTCTTTTGATTCCTGTTTAAAATAATGTAACTCTTATGTTGATAAATAAATACAACTTTGTATGCCATGGTTATGAAACAATTAATTCTGTTACAACACTCCCCGACGTTTTCCGCCACGTTTTGTATGTTACACGTGGTCGGGGTGTGACATGAACAACATCTCCGTCTCACTATGGAACTCCTGAAGAAAGAACAACTTTTCGCTAAATTCTCTAAGTGTGAAATTTTGGCTTAAAGAAGTTCATTTTTGGGACACATTGTCAACGAACAAGGTATACACGTAGATCCCGCCAAAATCAGTGCAATTAAGGATTGGGATACACCTACTACTCCTACCAAAGTTCGTTCATTTTTTCGTCTTATGGGTTATTACCGCCGTTTCATTGAAAACTTCTCCAAGATTGCGGTTCCTCTCACTGCTTTAACTCAGAAGAATAAACCTTTTGAGTGGGGATCCAAACAGGAAGAAGCTTTTCAGACCTTGAAACAGAAACTCTGTGATGCACCTATCTTATCTTTACCTGAGGGCAATGACGATTTTGTCGTATATTGTGATGCATCCAACTTAGGTCTTGGCTGTGTTCTCATGCAAAGAAACAAAGTCATAGCTTATGCATCAAGATAGTTGAAGATACACGAGAAGAACTACACGACTCATGATCTTGAGTTACGTGCTGTAGTTTTTGCTCTCAAAATCTAGAGACACTACCTGTACGGCACAAAATGTGTAGTGTTTACTGACCATAAAAGTCTCCAGCACATTTTCAATCAGAAATAACTAAACATGAGGCAACGACGATGGGTTGAACTTCTGAACGACTACGATTGTGAAATTCACTACCATCCTGGTAAGGCGAATGCTGTGGCTGACGCATTGAGTTGTAAAGAGCATGTCAAGCTTCATTGTGTACAAGTTCGATCTGATATTCAAACCCGCATTTCTCAGGCTCAACATACTTGTGTTACACAAGACTTGATGGGTAAGGAATTACCATATCACATTAAGCCTGATCTTGAACTAAAAGACAATGGATTGTATTACTTCATGGACCGTTTATGGGTCCCAAGTCAAGACAATCTTCGCACCTTGTTAATGGATGAAGCTCACAAGTCTCGTTATTCTATTCATCCTGGTGCAGACAAAATGTATAAGGATCTTTGAACCCAGTACTGGTGGTCGGGTATGAAGAAATACATTGCCTTATATGTATCCAAATGCCTTACTTGTCTTAAGGTTAAGGCTGAACATCAACATCCCTCTGGATTATTAGAGCAACAAGAGATTCCATTTTGGAAATGGGAAATCATTGCTATGGATCTCATTACCAAGCTGCCACGCACTAAAATAGGTCATGACGCCATTTGGGTAGTTGTTGATCGTCTTACAAAGTCAGCACATTTCTTGCCAATCCGTGAGGATTTATCTGCTGACAAACTTGCTAAAATCTATGTGGATGAGATTGTATCCCAACATGGTGTTCCTTTGAACATTATATCTGACAGAGATGCTCGATTCTCGTCACATTTATTGAGAACCATGCAATCTGCCATGGGAACCCAACTTAATTTGAGCACAGCTTATCATCCGCAAACAGGTGGTCAATCTGAAAGAACAATCCATACATTGGAGGATATGCTTAGAGCTTGTGTGATCGATTTTGGTGGTAGTTGGGATTCGTATCTTCCGTTGATTGAATTCTCCTACAACAATAGTTATCACTCCAGCATCAACATTGCCTTATATGTATCCAAATGCCTTACTTGTCTTAAGGTTAAGGCTGAACATCAACATCCCTCTGGATTATTGGAGCAACAAGAGATTCCATTTTGGAAATGGGAAATCATTGCTATGGATCTCATTACCAAGCTGCCACGCACTAAAATAGGTCATGACGCCATTTGGGTAGTTGTTGATCGTCTTACAAAGTCAGCACATTTCTTGCCAATCCGTGAGGATTTATCTGCTGACAAACTTGCTAAAATCTATGTGGATGAGATTGTATCCCGACATGGTGTTCCTTTGAACATTATATCTGACAGAGATGCTCGATTCTCGTCACATTTATTGAGAACCATGCAATCTGCCATGGGAACCCAACTTAATTTGAGCACAGCTTATCATCCGCAAACAGGTGGTCAATCTGAAAGAACAATCCAGACATTGGAGGATATGCTTAGAGCTTGTGTGATCGATTTTGGTGGTAGTTGGGATTCGTATCTTCCGTTGATTGAATTCTCCTACAACAATAGTTATCACTCCAGCATCAACATGGCTCCTTTCGAAGCTTTATACGGTCGAAAATGTCGTTCACCGGTCTTCTGGAATGAGATAGGTGAAACTCAGCTTACTGGACCTGAACTCATTCTAGAGACTACAGATAAAGTCAAGAAAATTCGCGATAACCTTCAGACAGCTAGAAGCTGTCAAAAGAGTTACGCGGATAAACGACGCAAGCCCTTAGAATTTCAAGTCGGTGATCGCGTCTTACTCAAGGTTTCACCTTGGAAAGGTGTAATCAGATTTGGAAAGAAATGAAAACTTGCACCAAGATATGTTGGACCATTCAAGATCGTCGAAAGAATCGAAAAAGTGGCCTACAGACTAGAGTTACCTCCTGAACTTGGAAATGTTCATCCAACCTTCCATGTGTCCAATCTTAAAAAGTGTTTAACTGATGAAAACCTCCATATACCACTTGATGAAATTCGTGTTGATGACACGATGCACTTCGTTGAGAAACCTGTGGAAATCATGGACCGTGAAGTCAAAAAGCTCAAACGCAAGCACATGTCAATTGTTAAAGTTTGCTGGGAATATAAACATGGTCCAGAATTTACTTGGGAACGTGAAGATCAAATGAAGGTGAAATATCCACATCTATTCTCACAAGTGTCCTCTAAATAAATTTCGGGACGAAATTTCCTAAAGTAGGGGAGACTATGACATCTGTGCTTGTGTAATCATTGTACAAACTCTGGATAGTTCAATTATCAATAAAACAATGTGTTTTGATCCCAATATTGGTTTATTTATGTTTGACATTTTGCACATTTTGGTTTTGTTCGATTATAAACTCTAAATCGCTTTCTAGAAAGGTATACGCAAACTGATGCGTAAACGTAATCAGTTTAATGTGACATACACTCCGGAATAGCAACATATGCTTAACATACCTTAAATAACCTTTGCATAACTTAGAAATAAGTTTTGAAGGGTTTGGTATGGCAAAAACAAGTTTATTCGACTACAGGGACTATTTGCGTCAAACTGTGAAAGTCTTCCGATTCGTATAGTAACGTACACTCCGGAACATGATCATAAGCTAAACATACCATAAATATCCTTTACATAACTTAGAAATAAGTTTTGAGGGGTTCGGTGCGAGAAAATAAACTTATTTGATCAACAGGGACTAAAAGCGCCAAAAAGTGCATAAGTTTGCATTTACGGGCATATCTTACGTTCTGAACATATCCGGACATCCAAAAATTTTTTAATCATTAAAATACTTTATTTTAGTGATTAGAATGCTAAAATACCATTCGTCGCGTAATTTGGATCGTTTTTCGCGTCCGTTTGAGTTTCGTCGTAATTAACCGAATAAGGTGACCGTACGATCAAACGAACCGACATCCGAGATATTCTCAAGCATGTTTCAAGTTCCCTATACTTTGACATCATTATAGAGCCTTGCAATTGGGTTAACAGGGGTTAAACGCATCGAAAATGCCTTAAATCAAGTGCAGGGACTGTTTCTGCCAAAAAAACTCAAAGTTTCAGTTGGTTCAGCCAGGAGTGTCGCGGCAGAATCAGGTGACAGCTTCGTGTGTCGTCTAAGATGCCTCTATGCAAAAAAACTGTTTTCTTCAAATCAGCCTGCTGCCATTGTTTTTAACCTTAGTTTTTCAATACCTTGGGCTTGTTTAAGTGTTCCCCAAGCCCCCAAATCGGTGTGTAACATGTGTAGGGCTAGGATCATGCTTTGATTCACCCAAAAACACTTGCAATGATCCTAATGGTGCTTGATTCTCTATAAATACCCATGAAATTTTCATTCCAACTTGCTCATTCATCCTTTTCTTCTTCACCTTCTCTCTTGAAGCTATCCCACTTGGTTGAAGGCTTCAAACTTCAATTTTCTTTGTTCTTTTTCCAAGCTTAGACCTCTTGAAAGTTTCTTTCATGCTTGGTTATGTATTTCAAGCATGAAAGTCAAACAGTGTTTGACTTTCAACTTTGACCATGAATTTGTCAAGACAAAGTTCGTTTGAACTTTGCAACGTGAGCGTAATCACGATGGTTATAGTCCCTTGTGACTATACCTACTAATTACCACGTTTATTGGGCATAGTGACGAGTCATATTTCGGTCAAAATGCCGATTATGTGCATTTTGCGACGAAATTATTTTCGGGTATCAAAACACTTTGTTTTGATATCAAACATGTTTTCTAACTTAGTTAAACATGTTTTAACATGTTTAACTCGTCACTTTTAGTTTAGTGCTTATATAGGATCGTAAGTTAAGCGGTCTAAACCGCTTAGACTTTCGAACCCAGCCCGGTTTGGTCGATCATTAGGATCCGACAAAACATATTTTGTGACCATAGTTGTATAGGGAATAACCTTCCGAGGTTATACCTTATGGTCATTTAGTTTAATTAGTTGTATGATAGGTAGTTTATATGCCTTAGTAAAAATGACCAAAATGCCCTTTTTGCGCATAATTTTATTTTAAGCATATGTAACTTAATTTTTGACACTTAAACTGATTATGCAATGTTATTAAACATGTTAAGGCATATAGTACTTGTCATAGGGCTAGTTAGACCATCCGAACGCTCTTTTGCGCGAACGACACGTTAAAGCAGCGTAAACTACCTTAACGAGTCGTAACGGGTCATAAGCACTTAGGATAGGCTCCGATTTAGAATGTAGGCTTTGTTAAACCATATCATATGAGTTCCAATACTCATTTGGTTTACGAGACCTCATTCTATCCGATCTTCCGAATTAGGATCCGATTATTAACATAGTTACCTATATTAGGTGTCATTTGATTCCGTGATCCCTCGAGCGTTATTTGATCCTTATTTCAAGACTATTAAGCAATATCAAGTTAGTACATAGTCCCCTCTTTTGCCGCTTTCAAATATTTAGGGGTGAAATACAAGTGCCTACTTGTTACTTTCATGCTTTTCATGCTTTTATGACATATGCTTGCTATGTTCAATTAGTACACATATAGTACATGATTTCAATTATGCTTTGCTATGTATGTTGACTGAGCATGCTAGCACATTGATTTCATAAACACATTTGTTGCATATGTTTACTCAGCATATGGACACATTGATTTACATTACATTTCTACTGCATATGTTTACTCAGCATATGGGCACATTGATTTACATTACATTTCTGCTGCATAAGTTTACTCAGCATATGGGCACATTGATTTACATTACGTTTCTACTGCATATGTTTACTCAGCATATTGGCACATTGATTTACATTACATTTTTGCTGCATATGTTTACTCAGCATATGGGCGCATGCCTACATTGGTTATGACATTTGGTATGTTTAACGGGACAAAAATAAATTCATTAACATTGATCACGCCGCTCGGTAGTATATAGTGGTACCATAGGACTTGACAAATCCCGTTCCTGGATTCATAGGTTTATTTGGAAGTAGGGAATGACAGAATCCGAAAACATAATTGATAAACCTTTAACTTGTTAAGGGTTTATCCGACACTCGCACGGCTTAAATGTATGCGATAAACATTACTGCATAGATGTTTGTATCAATAAAGTATTGAATTTTTGCAAAACATAACTTTTTGATTTAAACTTAGATTTATTCAAAGACGTTGTTTTGTACATTTTACATACGGGGTTGAGTAAATACTCTTTATTCACCATACATGACATTTGGTTTCACATGACATTTGATTATACATTGACATATACATGTGGTTTGAGTAAATACTTTGTATTCACCATACAAGACATTGTTGTTACATGATATTTGCTATAAAAGACATGGTTTACACAAGACATTTAGACTTTAAACATTGTTGTACATAAACATTTGACATTGGTTTAACAAGACATTTTTGGTGGTTATTGGAGAGTGATTTAAGTAACGAGGCGTGTGTAATATGTTAAAAGCATGGTGGATACGCCGTTGGTACTTCTTATATATAACTGCTTTTAAGATATTACATATCGTAGCGTTATTTAAACCACTTCGACAGAAACAAAGACATGATACATTTTTATACAAAAATATGACTTATTGTTTACAAAACACTGTTTTACAAATGATATAATTCATACAATTCATTTTTACTTGGTTAATTATTTAACCATTCATCATTCTTTTATATCATCTGATTTTCATATCGAATTTCACATGATTTTATAAAAGAAAACATCTTTATAAGGTTCATGACTACTTTTTGTTAAACACTTCTTTTAACTTACAAGTCATGAATCCTTCATTAACAAAACCTATGTATCTCACAGGCATTTTTATGCTGACGTACCTATTTTCATATGTGTTTCAGGAGCTAATGTTTGATGATGATCGTGACACACTTAGGCGGACTCGGACCTTAGTGACTTAAAAGAAGCAAGCATAGTTTAACTTATGTTGTGTTTTCCTTAATTTCCAAGACAATGTAATCAAGTTAATAAATAAAACTAAACTTTAAATGCCATGGTTGTGAAACAATAATTTTGTCACTCCACTCCCCGACGTTTTCGCCGTGGTTTGTTGTTTTACACGGTCGGGGTGTGACAGTTAGCTTGGCTAACACCCCTCTGATGCTTAAGTTAGTATTGGGTTCAAAAGAATAAATAAAATTAAACATATTTAAAAGAAATAGAATTCATACCATCCTAAGTTAGAAATTAAATTCTAAACTCAATTGAAGTAGGTTTTGAGTTGTATAGCATTCCAGGTTCTTGGTAGTATATCCCCTTCCATATTCTTAAGCCGGTATGCTCCTTTCCCAGATTCTGATTCAACTTCATATGGTCCTTCCCACTTTGGAGCTAACTTTCCATCAGCAGGATTAGTAGTATTCTGAAAAGCCTTCCTTAATACCCAATCTCCAACTTGAAACCTTCTAGTCCTTAGGTTTTTGTTATATGCTCTGGATATCCTCTGTTGGTATGCTGCCATCCTTAGCTTTGCAGCCTCCCTTGTCTCATCGACAGTATCCAACTATTGGCATAAAGCTTCAGGATTCTTCTCAAGATCCCGAAGGTTCGATCTTGCTGTAGGTATCACCATCTCTGTCGGGATCACCGCTTCTGCCCCAAACACCAAGGAAAATGGGGTTTGCCCAGTTGCACTTTTTACTGTTGTTCTATCAGCCCATAAGACAAAGGGTAATTCTTCTGCCCATCTCCTTTTTTAGCTCCTAGTCTCTTCTTCAGATTGTTGACAATTATCTTGTTTGAAGATTATGCTTGTCCATTTGCTTGAGGATGTACCGGAGTTGATGTAATCATCTTGATCCCCCAACTTTTGCAAAAATCGGTAGTCCTCTTACTGATAAACTGAGAGCCATTATCACAGATTATCTTAGCTGGTACCCCAAACCTAGTTAGGAAATTCCTTTTTATGAAGGATACTACTTCTTGATCTCTGACTTGAACAAATGCCTCGGCTTCAACCCACTTGGAGAAATAATCCATCATTGCCAGCATAAAAACTTTTCCTCCTGGAGCTTTTGGCAATTTTCCCACTATGTCCATACCCCATTTCATGAATGGCCAAAGGGAAGCAATAGGTGTGACACCTGTGCCTCTGCGACCATCAAACAAATACCAAACCAATGAAATATTGTATTTCATACTTGGGATTTGTATAAATATGTGTATCTTTTGCACATATCAATTCTTGTTCGATTTCAAGCTTTAAATCGCTTTCTGAAAGGTTATACGCGCACTGATGCATAAATATAACCAGTTTAATGCAACGAAACTCCGGAATAGTGAAATAGGCTTAACATACCTTAAATAACCTTTACATAACTTAGAAATAAGTTTTGGAGGGTTTGGTGTGGCGAAATCAAGTTTATTCGCTTACAGGGACTAATTTCGACAAACTTCGAAAGTATGCCGATTTGTACTGTAACAAACATTCCGGAACATGACCATAAGTTAAAAATACCCTAAATATCCTTTACATAGCTTAGAAATAGGCTTTGAGGGGTTCGGTGTGCTAAAATAAACTTTTTGGTCATTCAGGGACTAAAAGCATCAAAAAGTGCATAAGTTTGCATTTTCGCGCATATCTTACGTTCTGAATACATCCGGACATCCAAAACTTTATGTAATCATTAAAATATTTTATTTTAGTGATTGGCATGATAAAATTCCATTCGTCGCGTAATTTGGATCGTTTTTCGCATTCGTTCGTGTTTCGTTGTAATTAACCGAACAACTCAACCGTACGACCAAACGAACCGACATCCGAGATATTTTTGAGCATGTTTCATGTTCCCTATACTTTAACTTCATTTTAGGGCCTTGAAATGTGATTAACGGGGCTTAAACATGTCAAAAATGCATCAAAAACCATGTTTTGCACATTCAGGGACCAAAATTGACAATATGCCAAAGTTATCTTAGGAAGGGACTAAAATGGAAAATCTAAATTCCAGCTTGTTCCAGCTGTTCCCCTTATTTGCACATGGTTTTAATGAAACTAGGGGCTCCCATGGTTTCACAAAACCATGGGCACATGTGTACGGATGAGATCGAAGCTCGTTTTACGATGAACGATCTTAACGGTTGTGCAAAAACTATAAATACCCCATCCATCTCATCGTTGCAACTCACATTTGATCTGATATTTCTCTAAGTTGAGGTGCTTTCACTTCATACCTGAGAATAATCAGGTCAAACTTCCGTTCTTGGACCTTTTGTAAGTCCTCTTTCGTTCTTTTTCGCGTGAAAGTTAAACTGTGTTTGACTTTCTGCTTTGACCAGTTTATGGTCAACATGAAGTTCGTTTGAACTTCATAACGTGAGCGTAATCACGATGGTTTTAGTCTCTTGTGACTATACCTACTGAATACCACGTTATCTAGGCATAGTGGCGAGTCGTAGTTTCGGCCAAAATGCGTATTCTTGCGTATTTTGTAACCAAACTACTTTTAGGTATCAAAACCGTTTGTTTTGATACCAAACCTGTTTTCAAACCTCTTTAAGCATGTTTTAACATGTTTAGCTCGTCACTTTAGGTTTAGTGCTTATGTAGGTCGTAAGGTAAGCGGCCTAAACAACCGCTTATACTTTCGAACCCGACCCGTTTGGTCGATCTTTAGGATCCGACCAAACACATTAGGTGACCATAGTTGCATAGGGAATAACCTTCCGAGGTTATACCTTATGGTCACGTCGTTTAAGTAGTTGTATGATAGGTAGTTTATATGCCTTAGGTAAATGACTAAAATGCCTTTTTTACGCCAAAATTCATTTTAAGCATATGTAACATAATTTTTGATATCTAAACTAATTTGGCAACAATATTAGACATGTTAAGGCATATTTTACTTATCATAGGACTAGTTAGGCGGTTCGAATGCATTTTACACGAACGACGCCTTAAAGTGGCGTAAGCTACCTTAACGAGTCGTAATGGGTCGTAAGCACTTAGGTTAGGTTTCGTTTTAGAATGTAGACTTTGTTAAACCATATTACATGAGTCCCTACACTCATTTGGTTTACAAAACCTCAATTTATCTGATCCTCCGATTTAGGTCCGTTTATTTACATAGTTACCTATATTAGGTGCCGTTTGATTCCGTGATCCCTCTAGCTTTGCTTGGTTGTTATTCAAGACTTCTAAGTATCCTCAGGTGAGTACATAGACCCCTCTTTTACTATTTTCCAAACGTTTTGGGGTGAAACACATGTGCCTACTTGTTATTTTCATGCTTTCCATGTTTTCATATCATATACTTGCTATGTTCATTAGTACACTATTAGTACATGATTTTATTATGTCTTGCTATGTTTGTTTACTTAACACGCTAGCACAATTGTTTTATGTTTTGAACCATTTGAAATCATTGGATGTATGTGGACCATTTGAAATCATTGGATGTATGTGAACCATTTGAAATCGTTGGATTTATGTGAACCGTTTGTAACCATTTGATTTATGTGAACCATTTGTAACTGTTTGAGCCATTTGGTTAGGGAAGTGATTGGGTAACGGGGCGGGTGTAATGTGTTAAAAGAATGGTGGATACGCCGCTGGTACTTCCTATATATAAGTGCTTTTAACACATTATATATCGTTGCGTTATCTAGATCACTTGGGTAAACGATTTCGAAACAATGTCACACGAGGATGTTTTCTAAATAATATAAACCATACGAGTTTTATTAACGAGTTTTTATGAGATATTTTACAATTTGATTTAATAAAACAAATGTTTTGGAGTTAAGAATCATGGCTACGAGATCTTGCAAATTATAACCAACTTGATTTGAGTTGGTTAATTATGTCGCAATATTATACTTTTCAAAACAAGGTTTTTAAATAAGTATTGCAACATGTAAAACGAGCCATGAAACTGACACTCATATAAAACCTATGTACTCGCCGGCCTTTTTATGCTGACGTATTTTCACATGTGTTTCAGGTACCATAGTCGATGATGTTTGATGATGATATCTGTGTTCGCTCACATAGGAATGGACGAGGCCTTAGTGACTTAATAACAATGAAAGTCTATTTGTTCATGTTTTGTTTCTAATTCCAATGTAATGTAGTACATTTAAATTCAATAAAATGAAATTGTTTAAATCCATGGTTGTGAAACAATGATTCTGTTACAACACTCCCCGACATTTCCACCACGTTTTGTTGTTTTACGTGGTCGGGGTGTGACAATAGGATATAGTGGCTCAGCAGGTTGATGCAGTATATTGTTGTGCCTTTGACATGCATCACATCTTTCCTCATCGTCGGCCAATAGTATCCTGTTCTTAGTACCTTCGAGAATAATGATCTGCCCCCAGTATGGTTGCCACAATCTCCTTCGTGTATATCCTGAAGTACCTCTTTGGTTTCAGGATCCTCCAAGCACCACAAGTATGGTCCTGCAAGAGATTTCTTATACAAAACATCATTTATAATAGTGAATCGAGATACCTTCATCCTGAAAGCCTTAGGATTCTCATCCTTTGGGATGTGTCCTTCTCTGAGATATTTCATGATCGGGGCCATCCAGGATTTAGGATCCTCCTCAGGATACTTATCATCAGGATCCTGGATACTTTCTATTTCCTTATCCTGAGACTTGAAGAGTTCCATCGCAGGATACAGGATATGTAGTATTGGTATTTGGGTTCCTTTCGGTATCCTGACTGATGATCCCAAGTTTGTCAAAGCATCAGCCTCAGCATTATCCTCCCTTGGTACCTGTTTAAGTGTAAAAACATCGAAATATCCTGCTAATTTTTTGAGAATTTCAAGATATTCGATCAACCTTTCACCTTTGACTGCATAGGACCCATTGAAATGGTTAGTAATTAACAAGGAATCAACATATACTTGCAAACTTTTAATATTCATACCCCTTACCAACTATAATCCTGCAATCAAAGCTTCATATTCTGCTTCATTATTAGTGGCAGGAAATTCACACCTAATAGCCTGGGGTAATATGTCCCTCTGTGGCGATTTTAGTAGTATACCTAATCCTACACCTCTCACATTATATGCACCATCAGTATACAATGTCCAGGATTCTAAGGTTTCTCCTAATTGTTGTACTTCTAGGTCTACTTCATTTTGAATGTCATTACAGAAATCAGCCACAAAGTCCGCTAGAGCCTGGGACTTTATAGCATTTCTAGGTTCATATACTAGATCATAGGCACGTAACTTTACTGACCACTTAGCCATTCTACCCGACATCTCAGGTTTCCTAAGCACATTTTTAACAGGATAATTAGTTTTAACATGAATCCTATGTGTCTCAAAATAATGTCTAAGCATAGTTGATGCCATAACTAGGGCTAATATCAATTTCTCTAAGTGTGAATATCTAGTTTCAGCATCTAATAAACTTTTACTAACATAATAGACAGGATACTGCTGACCTTCATGATCATTTACCAGAACAGCACTTACTGCATTCCCTGATACTGCAAGACATAGGGATAATGGTTCACCATCCTCGGGCTTCATCAATAAAGGTGTAGTTGAGAGATATTGCTTTAATTCATGTAGGGTTGCTTCATGCTTTTCTCCCCCATTCGAATTTCTTATTCTTCTTCTTCAGGATATCGTAGAATTCCTTGCATTTCTCTGAGGATCTTGATATAAACCTGTTTAATGCCGCTACTCGTCCTGCTAATCTTTGCACGTCTTTCATGTTGGATGGTGACTTGATATCCAGGATAGCTTTGATCTGTTCCGGGCTTGCTTCTATCCCCCTTTTAGTCACCATATATCCTAAAAACTTTCTTGTCCCCACTCCAAAATGGCACTTGGCAGGATTTAGTTTCATATTGTACTGGTCCAGCATATCAAATGCTCCTTCAATATCCCGGAGATGATCCTCAGCCTTCTTGGACTTTACCACCATATCATCAATGTATACTTCCATGGTGTCCCCCAGTTTGTCTTTAAACATCATGTTCACCAATCTCTGGTATGTTGCACCTGCATTTTTCAAACCGAAAGGCATAGCAGTATAACAGTAAATACATGTTGGTGTCATGAAAGCAGTATCCTCCTGGTTCGAAGGTTCCATTTGGATCTGCTGGAATCCTGAGGATGAATCCATAAAGGTTAACATCTCATGACCAGCAGTTGCATCCACCATTGAGTCTATATGAGGAAGAGGGAATGGGTCTTTAGGACATTCTTTGTTCAAGTCTGTATAATCTACACAAACTCTACATTTCCCATTCTTCTTTTGAACTACGACGACATTTGCTAGCCATTTGGGAAATTTAACTTCCCTAATCATCTTGGATTTCAGCAATCTTTTAACCTCTTCCTGTATAATTGTGTTTCTTTCAGGAGCAAACGTCCTTCTCTTTTGCTGAATGGGCTTGAAAGACCTGTCAATTCCAAGCTTGTGAGTTATAATATCCTTAGAAATACCTGTCATATCCTCATGCTTCCATGCGAATGTGGACATCCTGCATTTCAAAAAGTTAGTTAACTGACTTTCAATATCCTGAGGGATATTGGTTCCTACGAGCACCGAGATATCTGGATTATCCTGATCCAGGATAATTTTCTTAACATCTTGCTCTAAGGCCTCCACAATATCCTGGGCTCGTATCTTTAATTGCTATCCTGCTTTAGGCTTTGTTGAAGACTTCATTGAGGAAGAATAACATTCTTTTGCCTCTTGTTGATCACTTTCCACCTTGACAACCCCCCAAGGGTTAGGAATCTTGATACACTAATGATAGGTTGATGGGACAGCCTTCATGTCATGGATCCAAGGTTTGCCCAATATAATGTTGTAGCAGGATAATGAGTCCATGACACAGAAACGTTGCATTGAATTCACTCCCTCAACATATACTGGCAGCTTTATTTCTCCCACAGTATTTTTGGCCTCTCCACTGAACCCTACAAGTACAGTGGATTTTGAAGTGATCTCCATCTGGGAAATATTCATTCTTTTTAGTGTTTCCAGTTGAATAATGTTAACGGAACTGCCATTATCCACCAGTATCCTGCGCACAAAGTGATTAGCAATATATAAAGTTATTACCAAACCATCGTGATGGGGATCCTGGACACTATCCCTATCATCACTATCAAACGTTATCACTTAATCGGTTGTGAGGGTTGTCATGTTGGTCGGCTTATCTCCGCGTTCTGCCTTAGCCTCCTTCGCATGTCTTTTTGCTGCAGAATAAGAGGTTCCACAAATGTCTGATCCTCCTGAGATAAAGTTAATTATCTTGGCATCCTCAGGAGGTGATGCTACTCGTTCAGGATCCTTCTCAGTATCCTGACCCTTATTCTTTTTTCTGCCCAGAAGGTCCTTCGGGTATCCTTTGCTTAGCAGATAGCTTATTTCATTCCTCAGAGCTATGCAATCTTCCGTGACACATCCAAAATCCTTATGGAAGGCACACCATTTGGATTTATCCTTCCAATCGGCCTTTTGTTGGTTCTTCCTCGGCCACCTCGCTTTATCTCCCAAACCCTGCATAGCATACATTAGTTCGGGTATATTAACAGAAAAACAATATTCTGACAATTCAGGATACTCCTCAGGATCCTCATCCTTAACAGCATTCACTTTCTTGCTATCATTCCTGCCATATGGCTTAGAGTGATATGGTTTGTATGAGGATTCTGACTTCCTGTTAGTTGATTCATAGGTTGAGGATGAATTCATCCTCTCTTGCATCTTTTTGGCGACTTCCAGTCTAATATATCTCAAAGCCCTGTTCTGAGCTTCATCCAGGTTCATGCAAGGATTCATTACAAGATCCTGATAAAATTGGTAATCCTTTTGCAACCCCATTTTGAATGCTTGTATGGCTGTTGCAACATCAAGATGTGGGATGTCCAAGGATTCCCTGCTAAACTTGTTCACATAATCCCTTAAGGATTCTTGAGGGCCTTGAGTTATCCTGTAGAGATCACTGGTTAGTTTTTCAAAACTTTGACTGCAAGAAAATTGACTATTAAATAAGTTAACTAAGTGAGCAAATGAAGTAATTGAATGAGGTGGAACGTTTAAGAGCCATTTTAAGGCTGATCCTGTTAGGGTAGAGCCAAAACCCTCACAGAGGCATGCTTCCTTGAGATCCGAATGGATAGGGTTAATCTCCATCCTTTCCCTATACTGAGTAATATGCTCTTCAGCAATGTTTTCATAACCGGACCGAAGGTCGACCCGGTCGCCTTACGGGGTCAAAGGTCGGACCGGTCCGACCGGATTTAAGACCCAGATTACGTCACATTAATGAAAAAACTTAATAATAAAACTTTTAATTAAAAAGTAAGATGCAATTATGGGCCACATTGGTAACAGCTGGGTTGGACATATATGGGCTGGATTGGAAAGAGCCCAAACCGTGGAGCCTTAAAACAAACAACCTAAATCCCTAATAGCTTTGCGGCCGTGCATCTCTGTGTATCTCATCATCTCCCTCTTGGTGACTTTCAGATTTTCAGGAGCTCTTCTTCAGCCATCATAACAAATCCAGTCTACCTTCTTTCATCTCTTTCTTGGTGAATCGATTTGTTTTTGTTTGATGGTCAACACACGATTTCCAAGTAACATATGGTCACTTTTTGGTGATGAACAACCACCATACCAGCCCCATTTCTTCCCCTTTCAGGCGATGAACCACCATACCAGCCGCTCCATCTATTCCCTCTGTTTCAGACGATGACCGGCCCGACCCACTCGTTGTGAACCGCTGGCCCAACCGCCCGGATCCCGGCCCGACCGCCCGGATCCCGGCCCGACCGCCGGCCCTTTGTTGAAACGACCCAAAACTAGGAACCGGCCCGCTACACTCTCCGGGTCCCGACCGGACCGGTCTGACCGGCCGGCCCGGTCCGGGTTTAAAAACATTGCTCTTCAGGATCCGTAGTTCCGTCATAGAGTTTCATGTTGGGGGTTTGAAATCTTTTCAGGATTTCAGCATCACATATGGGATATGCAAACCGGGATATCATGTGGCTATCTTGGGATACTTCTGGAATCGGCTGGACCACCCCAGGTACACTGGATATCATATCCTTCAACTTCTGAAGCACCCTAGAGAGTGCCGACGTCACACCTGTATCCTGCAAAGATCCAACACCGTTAGAAGTAAGAGTATTAGTATTATTAGACACGTTACCGATCTGAGGATTTTGGCCATATCCTGGAGCATATCCTGAACTTCTCACAGTTGACACCCTAACCGATGAGGGTATCTCAGGAGTATGGCTCTGGGAATGGCTAGGTACAATATTGCCCCGGTTATCCTTAGTATATATTGCCGAGCTGAAGTTCAATGCTCTGGGCTGTAAGGGAGTGACAGTATCCTCAGCAGGCCTGCTTGAGCTAGATTTCAAGAGTTGTATCTCTCTTATCAGCATTTGATTGGTCTCCTGCTGTTGCTTCATCTGATCATGTATACTACTAAACAAAGTTAGAATTTCATCATTAGAAGCCATAATAGGAGTTCTCCCTGAGGCTGCAGATCCATGGATATTCTGAGTAGGCACAATATCCCGAGATATGTGAGTTTCAACCCTCCTCGGAGGAGCTTGAGGCTGTGAAGAAGCTTGCATCCTTGGAGTTGGTGGAAGCACCGAACCAACTGTTGCAGAGGTTGTAGCAGACATGGTAGAAGAGCTCATGTTTGATTTTGAGGCCATTGAAAATAGTTGTGCAAAAAGTTTTGAAAATAGAAAACCAAGTAGTGATTTTAAGAAAGCTTTTAGTAGAAATAGCACCACTTGCCCCACGGTGGGCGCCAAATTGTTTTAGTCAAAAATTACCTAAGCAATTAAGTGATCAAATTAGTTTTGTGAGGTAGTGTGCTAACAATGTGTATCGAAAATGTTCTGGTTTAGTTGTTTGCAAAAAACAGTTTCAGGATATAGCTCAGGATACCGAGCTATATCAAGAATCAAACAATGAGCAGAAAAGTAAAGGACGACACGAGATGTACGAGGAAAGCCCTTAATCAATCTAGATCGCCGGCACAAAACCTCGGGGGCTGACAATCGCAGCTGTCTTGTTCTTCTTATTACTTCAAATTTCAGGATACAGTGCAGGATATGATACGGATCAGCTACGTGTTACAATGAACTTCGAGTGTAAGTGTTGGTGATTGTAGCTAGTAAAAAGCAGAAGTGTGAGTGAAAATTGTGTGTGTCTATCGATCCGTACATTCCTTTATATAGTAAAATAGAAATAACAAACTATCCTATAAAATCGGGATGCTGCGAATATTCCTTCTTAGACGTTGAAGACCCCTTCTTCCGGCTTCAACGTCTTCTTTTCAACTGAATAGCCCAAGTCTCCAGGAGAAGCAGTTCACTCGAACGTTATAGGCCTGCCATGCTAATCTGCACGTGAACAATTAGTAACTACCAGGATACTGTATCAGGATGTTACCAATATCCTGGTCCGGTATCCTGGTCACAATCAAAAGTAATCAAGTCAGGATATAATTCAGGATATGTGTTCAGAAAACCACCCATAACATTTATTTTCTGATCACCCTCTACTTGCAAAGAAGAGCAAGTGCATCGCCTTCATCAAAGAATGGAACGTTTCTTTCATTAAAAAATTTATGTCAACATTGTTAATGATGACATATATTATTGTGAGGCCACCCGTGTAATACACGGGTACTGTTTTGGTCAAAAATCACACAAGGATAATGTAACCAAATCTGACTTTTGTGAGGTATGATGCTTGGTTAAATGATCAAATGTATGAACGATGAATATATGAAATGAGTGATGAACACGGGGATTTATACGAGGAAAAAGCCCTTGATCAACGAATGATCTCCGGCATAAAAAACCTCGGATAGTGAAAACTATCACTATCAAGTATATTGAGTAAACAAGTTTACAACTTGGGAAGTATTGAGCTTGTTACAATGAATTCTAGTGTGTGTGTTTGAAAGCGAGTAGCAGAGGTGTTGTGCAGTTTACAAGAGTGCAAGATGTATACCCCTTTAATGTTAGCTAAAAATATCCTAACTAACTATCCGAAAAATCAGCCCATCACCCACGATCACCACCAACGGTCATTAGCTCGTGCACATGTTGAAAATATAGAGCATATTCCCCTGGTATCTCGAATGGAATAAGTCTTCATCGAAACATACATGCAAAACAAGCCAAAAGGTGATGGAAACAATTGTTAGTTCAGAATAACAATGAGGATCATGGATCCTTATTCTCGCAGGGTCTCCTGAGGATCCTTAGTTCGAACTGAACTGAGGATCCGTGATCCATGCTATACTTGAGGATCCGTGATACATAGGCTATAAAATTCTATCCCTAACAATTGCCCCCAAACATGACTAGTTGATATCCAATTAGGTAGTCATGTTTGAACGATTTCCGAACTACCCGTTACTTATGGATATAGCCGTTGCGAGGCTGATGTCAGCGATAATCATCCCTGCAACAAACAATCATTATAAATAGGATTAGAGATAGGGTTGGAAATTGCATTTAAATTCGAGACTTCTCTCCTTTAAATCCTCATCCTAAGATCCAAGCAGGTATTTTCTCCTCCCTTTTCTTTGATCTTCTCTTCTCTGATCCTCTGTTTTCCAAAATCAATGGCGAAAATGAACCTTCGTTCTTAACCCGCCAAAAATCCTGAACATAAAAGTCCACTAAAGAGTCAGGGTTTAACCAAAAACCTTCAACAGAGCTATGCCGATTCACCGATCCTGATATCGATCGGATACGCCCCTGTTTCCCTGACGGCACTATATTCCGATCCTTCGACTCTTCCACCAAAAGTGATTGTATATCAGATACATGGATCACTTTTCCTGCAACCCCTTTTCTGATCGGATTCACCTACCCTTTCCCTATTCTCACACAGGGATTCTTCACACTCACTGGCTTATGTTACATACAAGCCATGCCAATGATGTGGAGAATCCTTTACACACTCGAGCACATAGTTGAGCAGGAGGGTATTGAAATAGGGATGTCTGAATTGAGTCAGTTATACAATCTTGTTAGCTATGGTTCCCATTGTTATCTTTTCAAATCCAAACCTGAACAGCCACACCCAATCTTGAAAGTGACCAAAAACGATCCTAACTGGAGGAATCAATTCTTCTTCGTGAGGAAGGATTCTGTTCCAAATGGGAACCAACTTCCCAAAAAGTTGAACACCGATGGTAGGATATAGGATCCTTAGACAGGGATAAGCGGTAAGGATCTTTCTTTTGCTTGTTGAGGATAACTGACCCTTTATCTTTGTCTTTGCAGCTATAACTTTGTCACATGTTCAAGAATCACCTGCCACCCAAGAGAGAATTAAAGCTTTTTGGAAGCTTGACCCTGCAATCAGAACCTATCCACCGAAATCAAAGGACCCAGCAGAAGTTTCATCCACTTCCTACACCATGTCAAGTAAGTACCCATACATGTATACGTATATATAAACGTTTGATAAAAAAAATGAATACTTATCTGTTTGTTATGCTTGTAGGCGCCGGAAAATCCTCAAAGTTCGCTTCCAGGTTCAGTGTGAGTGACCTTCAAGAATATGCATCTTCTCGCTCCATCAAAAAAGAGTTAACAGCTAGCCCAAGCGTCTCGGAGCCTAAAGGAATGAGCACCAGGGGCAAGGGTGCCAAGAAGAGAAAGACTGCTGAGCCCACTGAAGGCCTCCCTCTAATACAACATCAGTTCCTCGAATACGCCTCTGAGGTAAGGATAATATATCCTGCAATTTGTATTCCTTCCCTGAAGATAAAGGATCCTGACTATTGACTTCTCATGTGCAGAAATTTGCCGAGATCCAAATGCTCCTTGATCACCATGTGGCAGAAGTTGAGCAGCAAAAGTTGGACTTCCAGCAGATGTTCCTTGCCAAGGACAAAAAGATTTCTTCTCTTGAAAAGGATATAAACCTGCTGCAGAAGGAACTGGTCTTGGCTCAGATCACAGCTGAAAGAGAAGGCAGAAGTCATGGATGGGGCTAAGCTTTCTGCTACTATTGCCATGTTGAAGATCAAGCTGCAAATGGCCAAGGAGGCTGAGGATCCTGCCTTTGACCGGTCTACCTGGGACCAGGAGGCTTGGAAGCAGAGGTTGGCTGAGCTGGATGATGAGGATGAATCTGAAGGGGCAGCAGCTGATGGAGCCGGGAGCAGTGGATTGAAGGATCCTGAGGTGGCAGCAGCTGGTGATGGCAAAGGTGATGGTGAAAAGGTGGTGGAGGCAGCAAAAGTTTAGGCTGCATCAATGGGCTATGATGGACATTTCTAGACACAGTCGGAGCCCATTTTTTTAGGTTTAGTGGTTTTTATTTGATGGTGTTTTGATGCTGAACAATTATGGTCTGTAATAACTAAACAATAGCTATTAGGGTTAAGGATCAGTGATCCTTGGAACAATAGGTAGGATGATAGTTGGTGGAGGGATCCTCTGTTTGGGGGATGAAACCACTATTATCCTGCCGTCTTTACTTTCCTGCACTACTTAGAACTTGTTAATATGGACACCCTTTGCCTACCCCAGCGGACGGGCCACGTATTGCTGGTAGATGCTCGGGGTAGGTAATTTTGACAACCTTTAAAGGGTTCTACTTTGATAACTAAATAAAACTCTTAACTTTTGGCTATCTTGGTGTTGTTCATTTTGTGTATATTTACCTTTCAATTGTTATTATACAATATTTTGAACTTAGAAGTTATTAGTGAAAGTATAAAAATTAGTTTATGTCAAAAAGATTAGGATATGATCAAAGATCAAATATCCTTTAATTGAAAGGTTTGACAAGTGGGACAATTTTAGGATCATCTATCCTGTTGTCAAAGAATAAGGGTATGATTGATAAACCAAGAGTAAAATTAAAGTAAATAAGGATCATACCAGAGAATCCAAGTTAGGATCCTATATCCTTAATGCATACAACTGTAACAATCATAAGACAAACCCTTGTAGAAAGTTAGGATCCAGGATCCTTAACTGTTTAGCTTTGAAATCCTGAAATGGGACATAACTTGGGACTAAGCCAATCTGTGAAAGAAAGAGTTAGTATTTTGGGGACAAGCCCAATAATCTGGGGACAAGCCCAATAAACTGGGGACAAGCCCAAAACTGGGGACAAGCCCAATAAACTGGGGACAAGCCCAAAGGATCTTGTATAAACTGGAGTATGGCCCATACTGGCGACTATCCAAACTTAGTGACATGAAGATGCCAAAACCTTAGCTAACGTGAAAACGTTAGAAACCTTAGGAACGGATGTATGGTACGTCTACCATTATACTTAGGATCCTGAATACAGCCAGTACAATGAAATTGTCAGCCCCTAAAGCGGGTACTGTTCCCATTGCCTTTAACTGCACCAGGATAATCGTGCGCAACTGGCGAAGGTGTAAGAACCTGATTCGTAGGAGGTAATAGATACCTTAAACTGGGGACAAGCCCAAAAAACTGGGGATAAACCCAAAGAACTGGGGACAAGCCCAAAGACTTAGGAAACTCCAATGGATACTTGATCCTTTGTCAAAGATGCATCAACTTCAGAATGAGGATCATATATCCTCTAAGGATCCTTAATGTATACCAGATATGAGGATGGCCAAGGATCCTGGGTCCTTCTTACATGAAGGATCTCTTTAAATGGATAGCATTCCAAGCTCTTGGTAGTAGATCACCTTCCATTGTTAATAAACGGTATGCCCCCTTTCCTGCCTCAGCTTCAATAAGATAGGGGCCTTCCCATTTTGGTGCTAACTTGCCATCAGCAGGATTTGTGGTGTTTTGGAATGCTTTCCTCAACACCATGTCACCAACTAGAAACTTTCTGATCCTGACATTCTTGTTGTAAGCTCCAGCCATCCTTTGTTGATAACTAGCCAATCTTATCTTTGCCAAATCCCTGAGTTCTTCTATGGTATCCAAATCTTGAACCAAGTTTTTAGCATTTCCTTCAGGATCACGGATGCTTGTTCTTGCAGTAGGAGCTACCATCTCTGTAGGGATCACTGATTCAGCTCCAAACACTAAAGAAAATGGAGTTTGGCCAGTAGCATTCTTGGGAGTAGTTATATCAGCCCATAACACATAAGGTAGCTCTTCTGCCCATTTTCCCTTTTTGGATCCAAGCTTCTTCTTCAAGTTGTTGATGATGATCTTGTTGGATGACTCTGCTTGACCATTAGCTTGTGGGT
Source organism: Helianthus tuberosus (assembly GCA_030545235.1). NCBI lineage: Eukaryota > Viridiplantae > Streptophyta > Magnoliopsida > Asterales > Asteraceae > Helianthus > Helianthus tuberosus. The sequence continues at coordinate 38,158 of JARYGA010049645.1, forward strand.
GGACTGGTGTTGATGTTATCATGTTAATCCCCAACTGTTACAGAAGTTAGTAGTTCTACTCCCAATAAATTGGGATCCATTATCACAAATAATTTCAGAAGGGATACCAAATCTGGTAATAATGTTTCTTTTAATAAAGGATATAACTTCCTTTTCTCTGACTTGTGCAAAGGCTTCAGCTTCTATCCATTTGGAAAAGTAATCAGTCATAGCAAGCATGAACACTTTCCCTCCTGGTGTTTTGGGAAGTTTGCCAACTATGTCCATTCCCCATCTCATGAATGGCCAAGAGGAGGATATAGGATGCAGGAGCTCCGCCGGTTGATGAAGGATATTGCTATATCTTTGACAAGCATCACACTTCTTTGCATAATCCACAGCATCCTTCTTCATAGTAGGCCAATAGTATCCTGTTCTGAGGATCCTTGAGAACAGTGCTCTGCCCCCAGTGTGGTTTCCACAATCTCCTTCATGAAAATCCTTCAGGACTTCTTGGATTTCTTAATCCTCGATGCACCTTAGATATGGACCTGTAACAGATCGTTTATATAACATGTTATTTAAAATTGTAAATTGAGATACCTTGACTTTAAAAGCTCTGGGATTTTCTCCTTTAGGAATCTCTCCATGTTGTATATATCTCATGATTGGAAGGATCCAGGATCCTGAATTTGACTGTGCACCATCACTAGGTATGATTGCAGAATCCTCCACTATTTCCATAGATGTATGATCCACAATAGCAGGATCCAAGATGTGGATGATGTGAATTTTAATATCCTCTGGAATCTTCAATGATGATCCAAGGTTAGCTAAAGCATCAGCTTCTGTATTTTCTTCCCTGGGTACTTGATCCTCATGTGTTTGGCAATTTGCAAACCAGCTATTAAGGCTTCATACTCAGCCTCATTATTAGTAGTTTGAAACTCACAAGCAATTGAGTGGGGTATTATGTCCCCTGTGGCGATTTTAGTAGTATGCCTAGTCCAGTTCCTTTGACATTTGAAGCCCCATCTATGAAGAATATCCAAGGATCCTTAGTCTCTTCAAGTTGTTGAACTTCCAATTCAGCTTCCCTTTGTAGATCACTACTGAAATCAGCTACAAAGTCAGCTAAGGCTTGGGATTTGATGGCAGTTCTTAGTTCATATCTGATATCATAAGCACTAAGTTTGACTGCCCACTTTGCCATCCTTCTTGACATTTCAGGTTTTCTGAGGACATTCTTAATAGGAAAGTTAGTCTTAACAATAATAGCATGAGTTTCAAAATAATGGCGTAATTTAGTGGATGCCATGATCAAAGAAAGGATAAGTTTTTCTAGATGAGAATACCTGGACTCAGCATCAAGCAAACTTTTACTTACATAATATACAAGATGTTGGGTACCTTCATGATCCTTTACAAGGACTGCACTAACTGCCTTAGAATAAACTGCCAAGTATAAGGATAATATATCCCCCTTTTCTGGTTTTATTAAGGTTGGAGCTGAGGAAAGGTAATCCTTAAGGGCCTTGAGAGCATTCTCATGCTTTTCAGTCCATTCAAATTTCTTGTTCTTTCTCAAGATGTCATAGAATTCCATGCATTTCTCTAATGACTTTGAGATGAACCTGTTCAAGGCTGCGATCCTTCCTGTCAATCTTTGTACATCCTTGGCATTGGCAGGAGACTTAATATTCACAATCGCCTTGATTTGCTCTGAACTTGCCTCTATGCCTCTTTTTGTCACCATGTAACTTGGGAACTTGCCAGCTTTTACATCAAAATGGCACTTGGAAGGATTCAGTTACATGTTGAATTTATCAAGGATATCAAATGTTTCTTCCAAATCTCTAAGGTGATCCTCAGCTCTCTTGGACTTAACCACCATGTCATCTATATAGACTTCCATCGTGTGTCCAATTTATTCTTTAAACATCATATTAACTAGCCTTTGGTAGGTAGCACCTGCTCTGAGCAGTTTATCTACCTCCTCCTGGATGATGGCATTCCTTTCAGGTGCAAACTTTCTCCTCTTTTGATGTATGGGTTTAAATGACCTGTCAATGCCAAGTTTATGAGTAATAATATCTTTAGAAATACCTGTCATGTCCTCATGCTTCCAGGCAAAGGTAGCTTTTCTCCTCTTTAGGAAGGATACTAGATCCTCTTAAATATCATCGAGGATCCCGGATCCTATAAAAACTTTGGATTCAGGATCTTGAGGATCCATCAGGATATCTTTGACATCTTGTTCTCTTGCCTCCAGGACATCTCTTGGAGGATACTTTAATTGCTATTGCTCCCTAGGTCTCGAGGCTGGCTTCATTGACGAAGTATAACAATTTTTAGCTTCTTGTTGGTCACTCTCTATCTTCACCACACCCCAAGGAGTAGGGAGTTTCACACATTGATGATACGTAGATGGAACTGCTTTCATGTCATGTATCCATGGCCTGCCAAGGATAACATTGCAACAGGATAAGCAATCTATAACACAAAATTTTTTAAAAGAATTAACTCCCTCTATGTAAATGGGAAGTTTGATGTCCCCCAATGTGTTCTTGGTTTCTCCACTGAATCCTACAAGAACTGATGATCTTGGGATGATTTCTGATTCAGGGATATTCATCTTCTTGAGGACATCAAGTTGAATGATGTTCACTGAACTTCCTCCATCTATGAGAATCCTGCGAACAAAATGGTTAGAAATAAACAATGTAATAACAAGACCATCATGATGAGGATCCTGAATATCTACATGATCATCCTCATCAAAGGATATAACTTTCTCCTGTGTAAGGATTGAGGTTCGAACAGGCCTATCCCCATTCTCCATCTTTGTCTCTTTAGAGTGCCTTTTGGCTGCCGAAAAGGAAGTGCCACATATGTCTGATCCACCAGAAATGAAATTGACAATTTGTGCATCAGCTGGAGGAGCAGGAGCTCTTTCTGGAATCTTTTCAGGATCCTGGATCCTTGACTTTTTTCTTCCAAATAGCTCCTTCAAATGCCCTTTGCACAACAAGTAACCAATATCTTTCCTGAGTGCTATGCATTCATCAGTAAGATGACCGAAATCTTCATGATAGGCACACCATTTGGATTTGTCTTTTGTGGCAGTTGGCTTATCACTCTTTCTGGGCCATCTTGCTTTCTCACCTAAGTTCTGCATTGCAAGGATCAGTTCATTATTATCAACAGCAAAGCAATATTCAGAAATGGGTGGACAATCCTCATCATCCTCTTCTTGATCCACTGCATGCACGTTTTGATTATCAAACTTGTTGTATAATTTGGACTTATTGTTCCTGAAATAGGATCCTTGCTTTTCCTGCTTTGATGATCCTGACAGTCTCTCTTGGATACTTTTAGCATCCTCTAAACGGATGAACCTAAGGGCCCTGGTTCTTACTTCATCAAGATTCCTGCAAGGGGTCATGACAAGATCATCATAGAATTGTGAATCCTTAAGTAAACCCATTTTGAAAGCTTCTACCGCTGTAGCAATATCCAAGTTAGGAATTTCTAAGGATTCTCTACTAAATTTAGTTATATAATCTCTAAGTGATTCATTTTGACCTTGTGTTACCCTATATAGATCACTAGTTAATCGTTCAAATCTCCTACTACATGAAAATTGGCTATTAAACAAATTAACTAGATTAGCAAATGAAGTAATGGAGTAAGGGGGAAGACTTAGCAGCCATTTAAGAGCTGATCCTGTCAGTGTGGATCCGAAACCCTTGCATAGACATGCTTCTTTCAACCTTTCAGGAATGGGATTGATCTCCATTCTTTCTCTGTATTGAGCCACATGCTCTTCTGGATCAGTTGAGCCGTCATACAACTTCATGTTCGGTGTTTGAAACCACTTTGGTATCTCTGCATCATAAATAGGTGGTGCAAAACGAGACATCCTATGTCTCCCATCTGGAATTTCAGGAATGGGCTTAACCACTCCTGGAACACTGGATATCATATCCTTGAGTTTTTGTAACTCTCTAGCCATAGCTTGGTTGATCCCTGTATCCTGCACAATGTCATGGTTAGCATTATAAGAAGTATTTAAAGTGTTACCTCCTGATAGATTCAAGGGTGGAATTCCTGATGTGAATCCATATTGATGTGATTCTGGTATGATCGAGGGACCAGATGAGGCAATAGTTTGCATAGGTATGAAGTCTCCCAAGTGAATCTCTGAACTTCTGGGTGGTACACTCCTTAAGGATCCTTGATCCTGAAAGATGTTGGATCCCTGATACACCGACGTTGGGGGTCTTAGAGGATAGTCCATGGATCCGTGAGCCTAAGATGAGGATCCTTGAACCTGAGATGAGGATCCTTGATACTGAGAGTAGGATCCTTGAACTGTCTGCGTTCCCATGTATCCTCCTAAACTAGAGAAGGATCCTTGATGCTGGAAGGAAGATCCTTGAGGCTGAAGAGAGGATCCTGAAGGCTGGAAGTAGGATCCTAGAGCATGTGTCATTATCGATGATTCATAGCGCATACTTGATGATCCACCCTGGTATTGGACGCCTGATGCTATGGAATGTTGGGTAGTTATGACCGGAGTATCGAAATTCAGTGATCTCGGCACCAATGGAGAGTGATCCTCCGCTGATCTTTTCAATTTCTTGATCTCATCAATTTCTCGAAGGATCCTGTCATTAGTTCTGTCCTGCTGCTGCATGTAATCCTTCATCTGCAAAATCAAAGAATAAAGATCATTGTTAGTAGGACCAGAAGAAGCAGTAGTAGTGGGTTTTGAGAAAACTGGGGTTGGCTTCTTCGCAGCATTCTCAGCATTCTTCTGGGATCCAGAAGAAATAGGAGACAAAGGTGGAATGCCCTATGAAGAGGTGATCGCCGGCATGGGGTTTGAAGTGTTCTTCGCCTGAGAAGCCATGTGGTTGAAGGTTACGAATAGAAATGGATGAAATGAACGGAATTTTGTAAGACTGAAGCACCAATTGCCCCACGGTGGGCGCCAAACTTTTTTGGTCAAAAATCACACAAGGATAATGTAACCAAATCTGATTTTTGTGAGGTATGATGCTTGGTTAAATGATCAAATGTATGAACGATGAATATATGAAATGAGTGATGAACACGGGGATTTATACGAGGAAAAAGCCCTTGATCAACGAATGATCTCCGGCATAAAAAACCTCGGATAGTGAAAACTATCACTATCAAGTATATTGAGTAAACAAGTTTACAACTTCGGAAGTATTGAGCTTGTTACAATGAATTCTAGTGTGTGTGTTTGAAAGCGAGTAGCAGAGGTGTTGTACAGTTTACAAGAGTGCAAGATGTTTCTAAAAATAGGGTCAAGTTATTCTACAAAGGCTTCTAATTGTAAGAAGTGTAAGAAGGATTTATAGAGTGAACTAAACCCACTACATCACCACCAAAAACCTAAACACCCACCCCCACCCCACCCCACCCCACCCCACCACCACCCAAAAACCTAACCCCCCCACCACCACCACCCAAAACCCTAAACCCCCCCCCCCCCCACCCCCCACCCCCTGCCAAAAAAAAACAAAAAAAAAACTATACCTCACCAAAAAAAACCACAAAAAACCTAACCCCCCCCCCACCCCCCAAAAACCTAAAAAAAACCTAAACCCCCCACCCCACCCCTTTAATCTTAGCTAAAAATATCCTAACTATCCGAAAAATCAGCCCATCACCCACGATCACCACCAACGGTCATTAGCTCGTGCACATGTTGAAAATATAGAGCATATTCCCCTGGTATCTCGGATGGAATAAGTCTTCTTCAAAACATACCTGCAAAACAAGCCAAAAGGTGATGGAAACAATTGTTAGTTCAGAATAACAATGAGGATCCTGGATCCTTATTCTCGCAGCGTCTCCTGAGGATCCTTAATTCGAACTGAACTGAGGATCCGTGATCCATGCTATACTTGAGGATCCGTGATCCATAGGCTATAAAATTTTATCCCTAACAGCTACTTAGAGGGTGTTTGGGGTTGAGTTTTGAAAATAGATTATGCGTTTTGAATAATCAGAATTAGATAATTAACTGTAACAAAATGTGATGTTGAAAGATAGTGTTTGGATTTGATTATGTTTCTTGATATCACAATAATCAGATAATCAACTATTTGAGTGTTTGGCAAATATATATTTAAAAAAATAAACAAGTGAAAATCCTTTTCTAAACGCAAATAATCAATTTTTGGAAAAATGCGTTTTGTTGCAGTAAGGGGGGAGGGGCTGCTTTTGAAAAATTGCGTTTTGTAACTTTCTAAACGCAAATAATCATTTTTTTAATTTTTTTACCTAAACACTCAAAACTGATTATTTACGATTTCAAAACTCAATAATATAAAAATCTCCTTCAAAACTCAACCCCGAACACCCTCTTAAACTAGTCTATGTATATATAAAAAGAGATAGAGGGGAGGGTTATGTAAATATTAACACTCTTTTGAGGTAACCGGTGTTCTAGAAACAATAGAATCCTAAATTTTAAAATTAGAAAGATGTTTTATTATATAGAAAACAGAAATTTCCAAAATAAGGAATATAAGCCGGTGTTGTATTGCTGTCTAGCGCCAGTTTAGACGTAAATCCTGTTTCGTCTTTGACTAAATCATCGATTCTTTGACTGACTATTTCTTTAAAGGATCATCAATCATCATCGTCATCATGATATTTTTAGTTTACTGTTGGTTCCATGCCTCAAAAGAAAGCTGATCGATAAAACTGAAGATCCGGAGGTAAATGATGGTCTATTTAATGGCGTCTGATTTCTGTTTCTAATACTTTTAGTAAGCTTGATAGATGACGCGTTTTGAATTTCTTTCTTCTGGTACTTGTTAGTAAGTAAGTAAGTAAGTATGTGGAGCTTTACTGTTTGTTTGTTTGTGTTGTTTTGGTTCATATCTTTTTGAAATAGATACCCGGAGGATTTTCTAATTAAAACTGATTGAATTTCATCACTTTTCCTCTCTCTCTCTCTCTCTCTCTCTCTCTCTCTCTCTGATCTGTATTATGGTCCAAATTGTTTGATCTATGGCAAATTGCATTTTAAACTATAAAGAGGCTTAAGTCATCGCTTCAAATCCGAGAAAGGGCTTTTTTTGAATGTTCATTATGATACTGGCAGATTAATTATTATAGATTTCATTTATGAGTAATTTCCATTTGTATTCATCGCTCACAGTGATGATTATTCATGAAATGGGCTCCTCGTCAGCTGATAATTATGCCAGTGGAATTAATTGCCTTTGGCGACCAAAGTAAAAGATAAAGAGTGTCATTAGTCAAATTGTCGTCGTCGTCGTCAGTAGGTGTTAACATCAATCAGATCAGCCAGCCAGCCAATGGATTATTATTTTTTCCCTTAGTTTATTTGTTATGTATGTTCATGTCGTCGTTCGTATTCTCTGCTTTGAATGATGTTTCAGTAGCATTGAAATGTGATTGTGAATCCTTTTCAGCTGTGCAAGTATAATGAGGCCGGAGCATTTTACGTGTTTTCTACTGCTTGTTTCTGTGATTCATGCTGCGAATTATGTTCCAACCGATAGGATCTTTCTAAATTGTGGTGCAAATGGAGAAATGGGTGATGATGATGGTAGAAAATGGACCTCTGATATGAATGCATCATCAGTGGGAAACTCCTTAGCTTCTGATGCTGCTACCCAAAAACCTTCTGTTCCTACAACCCCTTACATGAGCGCCCGGATATTTCAATCTGAATTCACTTACAGCTTTCCGGTATCATCTGGAAGGAAGTTTGTCCGCCTTTACTTCTACCCTGCGGATTATGCTAAGCATGTTGCCAAACATGGAGTCTTCTCTGTTGATATTGGACCGTATTCCCTTTTAAGAAACTTTAGTGCATTTGAAACTGCCACCAATCTCAACTATGATTTCTTTTCCAATGAGTATTCTGTAAATACTGGATCCGGGGATTTGAATCTCACATTTACTCCTGATCCAAACACTCCTGATTCATATGCGTTTATTAACGGGATTGAAATTGTGTCTCACCCAGATATCTATTCCTCCAAAGGATTTACGCTGGTTGGTGCCTCCGGGTCTTTCGACATTGACAACACTACTGCACTTGAAAATGTATACCGGTTAAATGTTGGTGGACAAACTATTTCAGCTAGCGGGGATACTGGGCTCTTTAGACGATGGGGGGATGATACTCCTTATTTATACGGTTCTGCCATTGGGATTCCTGTAGCTGCTGATCAGAACGTTACAATCAGTTATCCTTCAGGGTTTCCAGATTATGTTGCACCAGTTGAAGTGTATAAAACCGCTCGAGCCATGCTTCCAAACCCACAAGCCAACCTTGGGTTCAATCTGAGTTGGTACTTTGATGTTGATACCGGTTTCACATACCTGGTTAGGCTCCATTTTTGTGAAATTGCTCCAGATAAAACGAAACCTAACCAAAGGGTGTTTGAAATTTTAATAAACAATCAGACCGCAGAGCCCGCTGCAGATGTTATTCTTTGGGCATCAGAGAGTAAGGTTCCTGTTTATAAAGATTATGGGGTGTTTCTTCCACTTGGGAGTCCAAGACAAGATCTCTGGCTAGCATTGCATCCCAACACTTACATGACACCAATGGACTATAATGCCATCTTGAATGGTATCGAGATCTTCAAAGTAAACACGAGTGGTGGAAATCTTGCGGGATCACTTCCAAATCCAATACCAAGCCAACCCATCATCGACCCCTCTAGAGTGTTGCCACGTAAATCAGATCACAAAGGAGGGATAATTGGTGGTTCCATCGGTGGTGGACTTGCAGGCATAGTTTTTGTTGGCCTTATTGTTTTTTGTTTTCTTTCCCATAAAGGAAAAAGACAAAAGAATCAAAACTCGAGCGACCGGACCTCTAATTGGCTACCACTTTCCTTATATGGAAACTCGGACG
>JARYGA010049646.1:0-38223 GCA_030545235.1 Helianthus tuberosus
ACCTTCAAAACGTTCATGGACTGTCGTCCTACTACTTTTAGTGGCACGGAAGGAGCGGTTGGACTCCTCCATTGGTTTGAAAAGCTCGAGTCGGTATTTGAAATGTGCGAATGCCCTGAGGCTCGCAGGGTGAAGTACGCCACTGGTACACTAGAAGGCATTGCGCTGACTTGGTGGAATGCGCAAGTGCAGATGTTAGGGTTGGCTGTTGCTAACGCCACACCCTGGAATGATTTCAAGGATTTGATTAAAGAGGAATACTGTAGTCGTGATGATATTCATAAACTGGAGGTAGAATTTTACCATTTGAAAATGACGGGGTCAGAAATTGAAGCGTACACCAGAAGATCGAATGAGTTGGCTATCCTGTGTCCTACTATGGTGGACCCTCCCATTAAGCGTATCGAACTGTATCTCAATGGTCTGGTGCCGGAGATTCAAAGCCACGTAACTTCAGCGAATCTGGGCACTATTCAACAGATCGTTAAGCTAGCTCATCGCCTCACTGATCAGGCGGTGGAACAGAACAGGCTGCCTAAACGTATCAACGCTACTACTACCGCTACCACTCCAATTACTCCTGCTATTCCCAGTGACAACAAGCGGAAATGGGAAGGGGATTCCAGCAGGGGTTCAGCTATTGTACAGTCTCAAGCACAGCAACAGCGCAAGACTAGTGATTATCAGAGTTCGAGTCAGCAATCGTCTGGTGGTCAGGGGCAGAGTGGATATCGGGGAATTCATCCACTGTGTAACAGGTGCAACAAACACCACAGTGGTCAGTGTCGTAGAGGCCGCTGTCAGAGATGTCTAAGAGTAGGTCATGAGGCTAAAGATTGCAGGAGCTTAAGGCCTGCGAATCAGAACCAGCAACAACAGTCACCAGTTCCACGAAACCAGTCACAGCAACAACAGCAAGGAAATAAGACATGCTTTCAGTGTGGGGCTGAAGGTCATTTCAAGCGGAACTGTCCCCAATTAAACCAGAATCAAAGCAACAATAACAATAATCAGGGCAGTGGGAACAACAATGGGGGAAACAACAACAACAATGGTGCAAAAGGTCGTATGTTTGTGATTGGCCAGAGTGACGCAAGGAACGATCCTAATGTGGTTACGGGTAAGTTTCTTCTCGACGACTTTTATGTTACCGTATTATTTGATTCGGGTGCGGATACCAGTTATATGTCTTTGAATGTTAGTCAAATGCTTAAACGTGCACCAACCCTGTTGAACACCAAACATGTCGTAGAGTTAGCTAACGGTAAAAGTTTAGAAGCCACACACATAGTTCAGGGTTGTAATCTTATCCTCGCCGGTCAGACTTTCTCTATCGATCTCATTCCTATAACTCTGAGTAGCTTTGATATCGTCATTGGTATGGATTGGTTATCCCAACAACAAGCAGAGATCCTATGCAAGGAGAAGATCGTTCGTATTCCTCGTTCTGGGAAAGAACCTCTCGAAGTTCAAGGTGACAAGAGTGGTGTCGTGAGTGGCATCATCTCTTTCTTGAAGGCTCAGAAGTGTCTGCGAAAAGGCCACGTAGCTATTTTAGCACTCGTTACTGATACATCGACGACAGAGAAAAAGATTTGGGATATTCCTGTAGTACGCGACTTTCCTCAGGTGTTTCCTGAAGAGTTACCTGGGTTACCACCCCATCGCCAGGTCGAATTTCAGATCGAGCTAGCTCCAGGAGCAGCACCTATAGCTCGAGCACCTTATCACTTAGCTCCAACTGAACTGGAAGAACTGTCTAAACAATTGCAAGAACTTTTGGAAAAGGGTTTCATACGTCCTAGCTCTTCGCCATGGGGAGCTCCAGTATTATTTGTGAAGAAGAAAGACGGTACCTTTCGTATGTGCATAGATTACCGCGAACTAAACAAGGTGACCGTGAAGAATCGCTATCCACTTCCACGCATCGACGACTTATTCGACCAGTTACAAGGGTCGAGCTATTACTCAAAGATTGATCTAAGGTCAGGTTACCATCAACTGAGAGTCCGGGATGAGGACGTCTCCAAAACAGCATTCAGAACTCGCTACGGTCATTACGAGTTTTTGGTCATGCCATTCGGGCTAACGAACGCGCCTGCGGTTTTCATGGATCTTATGAACAGGGTGTGCAAACCTTATCTTGACAAGTTTGTTATTGTTTTTATTGATGACATCCTAATTTATTCGAAGAATCGGGAGGAACACGAACAGCATTTACGACTTATTTTGGAACTCCTTCGAACGGAACAACTGTACGCTAAGTTTTCAAAATGCGACTTCTGGCTTCGTGAAGTCCACTTTCTAGGCCAGGTGGTAAACAAGGATGGGATACATGTTGATCCATCCAAGGTAGATTCGATCAAGAACTGGCCTGCACCTCGCACACCGACAGAAATACGCCAATTCTTGGGATTGGCGGGTTATTACAGACGATTTATCAAAGACTTCTCAAAGATTGCACAGCCACTTACATTACTGACACAGAAAGGTGTTGCTTACCGTTGGAGTGATACACAGGATACAGCGTTTCAACATTTAAAGGATAGACTTTGTAGCGCACCTATCCTCTCATTGCCTGAAGGCACGGACGATTTTGTAGTCTACTGTGATGCATCTATCCAAGGTCTTGGATGTGTGTTGATGCAGCGGGATAAAGTCATTGCTTATGCTTCGCGCCAACTTAAGATTCACGAACGGAATTACACTACGCACGATTTAGAACTTGGAGCTGTTGTTTTTGCGCTCAAGATATGGCGACATTACCTGTATGGCACCAAGTGCACCATCTACACCGATCACAGGAGCCTCGAATATATTTTCAAGCAGAAAGACTTGAACATGCGACAACGTCGATGGGTCGAGTTACTGAACGATTACGAATGTGCTATAAAGTACCATCCAGGCAAGGCCAATGTGGTGGCCGACGCCCTCAGTCGAAAAGATACTACACCTAGGCGTGTACGAGCGTTGCAACTCACTATTCAGTCTAGTCTTCCTTCACAGATACGAGATGCTCAGGTAGAAGCATTGAAACCAGGAAACGTCAGGGCTGAAGCCCTACGCGGCTCAAGGCAACGGTTAGAACAAAAGGCAGACGGAGCCTACTATGTAACCGGACGCATCTGGGTCCCACTCTATGGTAGTTTACGCGAACTTGTAATGGATGAAGCTCATAAGTCTCGCTACTCAGTACATCCTGGTTCAGATAAGATGTACCACGACCTCAGAACTACATATTGGTGGCCTAGCATGAAGGCCCACATAGCAACTTACGTTAGCAAGTGTTTGACTTGTGCGAGAGTCAAAGCAGAATATCAGAAACCATCAGGCCCACTCCAACAACCTGAGATACCACAATGGAAATGGGAGCAAATTTCCATGGATTTTGTTACTGGCCTACCTAGGTCTCAACGTGGGAATGACACTATTTGGGTGATCGTGGATCGACTCACAAAGTCTGCTCACTTCTTGGCTATCAAGGAAACGGATAAGTTCTCCACTCTAGCAGACGTATACCTTAAGGAAGTTGTCTCGAGGCATGGGGTGCCCACATCTATTATCTCTGATCGTGATGCACGTTTTACTTCAGAACTGTGGCAAGCAATGCACAAATCTTTTGGCTCTCGATTAGACATGAGCACAGCTTATCATCCTCAGACAGATGGGCAGTCTGAGCGCACTATTCAAACTCTAGAAGACATGCTTCGGGCGTGCGTAATTGACTTTGGCAAAGGCTGGGAAAAACATCTGCCACTTGTGGAATTTTCGTACAACAACAGTTACCACACCAGCATTAAAGCTGCTCCTTTTGAGGCATTGTACGGGCGTAAATGCCGATCACCTCTTTGTTGGGCAGAGGTGGGTGACAGTCAGATCACAGGTCCGGAAATGGTAGTTGATACTACTGAAAAGATTGCTCAAATACGACAACGCATGGCGGCAGCTCGTGACCGTCAGAAAGTATACGCTGATAAAGACAGGAAAATACTCGAATTCCAAGTTGGGGATCGAGCACTACTCAAAGTTTCACCCTGGAAGGGTGTTGTTCGTTTTGGCAAATGAGGCAAGCTCAATCCACGATACGTTGGACCATTTGAAGTCATAGAAAAGATAGGCAAAGTGGCCTACAGACTGAACTTACCAGCTGAACTCAGTGCAGTTCACAACGTCTTTCATGTGTCGAATCTGAAGAAGTGGCAGTCAGATGAGACCTTTATAGTTCCTTTGAAGGAGCTCACTATCGACGAACGGTTGCATTTCGTCGAAGAACCAGTTGAAATCACAGACCGGGATGTTAAGGTCCTCAAGAACACTAGAATACCTCTTGTACGAGTTCGTTGGAACTCCCGTCGCGGCCCAGAGTTCACCTGGGAGCGCGAAGATCAAATGGAACTCAAATATCCCCAGTTGTTCGAAAACAATGCAACTACTACTGAGGCTGAAACTACTACGGAATTTCGGAACGAAATTCCAACTCAACGGGGAAATGATGTGACACCCCAGGAAAACCAGTAAACGATAACTTACCTAGCTTCCTCAGTAACCGCATGCTAAATTTCGAGACGAAATTTCTTTCAAGTTGGGGATAATGTGACAACTCGAGTTTCCGACTTTCATTTTCGCATTTAGTGCACGTTGACTTTGATTGTGTAGTTGTTTAACTTGTTCAACTTGTAACTATACACGTTATTTTTTTTGTTATATTTTATGAACGCATTGTGGTTGCATGATTTTGTGTTTGGCTGTATAACATGAAACCTGTTGAAAAACTTAAACTGTTAACACATAAAAGGACTCGACGAAACAGACAGGACTCGACGAAACAGACAGGACCCGACGAAACAGACTGTTTCGTCATAAGCATCCCGACGAAACAGAAGTCTGTTTCGCCAAGCCCAGTTTCGCCAAGCCCATTAAGGGCCCAGAACGGTAATTCGTTCATATTAACGTGAACCGACTCCCTGTTTCACACTTTTAACAAAAATAGAAACCCTAGAACTCTCCACTCTGTGAAGGCGATAACCATCCTCAACCATCATCTTTCTCTCTCGAATCCTCCCTTGTTCATCCCGGATATCTCGGTTAGTGCGTGCTCGTCTAATCGGTTTCTTTGTTCTTTGTTTTCTTTATACATGTTGTGTATATGCTTGATTTCTGGATTATAGGAGTATACGTGTATGATGAATACTTAGGGTTTCATGAACCTCTCAATGATTGTGCATGATAGCGGGTATGCATAGAGTATGGATTTTATGAGTGTTGTTTTGTGATGATTACATGATTTTATTGATGATGATGATGATATGATCCCTGTTTCATTGATGCTTCGGTTGAGATGCATAGATTAATGGTTAGTAACATAAGACTCATTATATTGAGCGAGGATTGAACGTTTTCTGTAAAACTGTTGTATCGGCGATTTGGGGTTTTTCTGTGTTATCCGTATCTGCTGTGACTGATGTCTGCGAAATTGACATCCGACGAAACAGAACCCTCGGCGAAACAGAAAGTGTTTCGCCAAGAGTAATCGACGAAATTGAATTCTGTTTCGTCAAATGAGACCCCGACGAAACAGAACGTGTTTCGTCGAATGTGTGTTTCGCCAATATCTGTGTTTCGCCAATATGTGTATTTCGCCGAACAGTTTATCTGCGCACTAACTTGAGTTAATTCTGTTAAGTGTTAGCTGGGTTAGTTAACTGCTGTTATGTATAAAGTATTACTTGTATGATTGCAAATACGTGTATTGTGATTGATGCGATGTTCATGATGATTATGTTTACGCACAAACAACTTTAATACAAACTGATTATGTATACGTGCATACCTTAGGACGTGATTGATTAACCGTGAGCACATACTTAGCATACCGAGCGAAACAAGGTGAGTTCACACTCTTTCTAAGGCATGGGATTCCCGGTGGTTTGGGAATGGGTTAAGAAACAAAAATGGAACCTACATATTCTCCTTGGGTAGGATATGTACCGCCATCCTCCATGGGTAGGATGCCAATATAAATCCTGTGTATTCTCCTTGGGTAGAATACATACGTTCGTCCGGTAGGACAACAACCTTAACATACGTTCGTCCTCCTTGGGTAGGACAACAAACCTTAACGCATGCTCGTCCTCCTTGGGTAGGACAATCACACTCGCTACGGTCCTTGGATTAAGAAGGGCACGTACACATACGACTAGTCAACACTATTCATCGCACGCATGCCTGGACTGGCAGCAAGGACTAACGCGATACAATTTCTAAACTTCGCAAACATGCCTAGAGGGCCGCGATGCTATTACATACGATTTACGAAACGAACATTATAACTAAATAACTAACAGTGAACTCGCTCAACTAGTTGTTGACTCTCTGTTACATGCCTTGCAGGACCATAGGTACTCTTGGAGCTTGCACGGGAGGCGCAGTCGTTGTGGGCACGGACGTGGATGTTTTGTTAAACATTATAACATTTTGTACTTAAACTTATGTTGGGTTTTACATTAATGCTTCCGCTATACACTTGTATATATTTGGTTTTGTAAACACCTATCGTATTGATGAATGACTTTTGATATAATTATGTTAAATATGATTGGTGGCTTGATCCTGGTCATGTCACGCCTCCAAGCGGTGGTACTCCGCGTGTGGATTTTGGGGGTGTGACATTAACCCTATTCATTTCCAAATTCTGATGAAGCATCCGTTGAGGAAAAATGAACTAGCTATTCATTTTTCACTTCTGAGGAATATCCGTTGAGGAAATGAATATCCGTTTATCCTTCATTTCCAACTCTGAGGAAGCAACCGTTGAAAATGACTCCGTTAGTTCATTTTCGTTTCTGAAGATTATCCGTTGAGGAAATGAATATCCGTTAATCTTTCATTTCCGTACCTGAGGAAGCAACCGTCGAAAATGACTCCGTAAGTTCATTTTCATTTCTGAAGATTATCCGTTGAGGAAATGAATATCCGTTGTTAAATCTTTCATTTCCATACCTGAGGAAGCAACCGTTGAAAATGACCCCGTTAGTTCATTTTCGTTTCTGAAGATTATCCGTTGAGGAAATGAATATCCGTTGATTATTTCTTCATTTCAAATTTTGAAGAATAACCGTTGAGGAAAATGACCCCGTTTGTTCATTTTCGTTCTGAAGAATATCCATTGAGAGAAATGAATATCCGTGGATTATTCCTTCATTCCCGTTTCTGACAAAGGACCCGTTGAGGAAGAATGAATCATCCATTCGTTTTCACTTCTGAAGAATATCCGTTAAGGGAAATGTATATCCGTTTAGTTAAAAAATCCTTTATTTTCCATTTCCGAAGAACCCGTTGCAGAAAATGACTCCGTTCGTTCATTTTCGCTTCTGAAAAATATCCGTTGAGGAAAATAACAAAATTATGCTTTACATAACTTTGATGGCTATTTAACACAAAGTCACCGACAGACTTCTACGAATAAATTTCGGGACGAAATTTCCTTAAGTAGGGGAGACTGTGACACCTGTGTCACTAAGACCATCAAACAAATACCAAACCAATGAAATATTGTATTTCATACTTTGGACTTGTATAAATATGTGTATCTTTTGCACATATCAACTCTTGTTCGATTTCAAACTCTAAATCGCTTTCTGGAAGGTTATACGCGCGCTGATGCGTAAATATAACCAGTTTAATCCAACGAACACTCCGGAATAGTGACATATACTTAACATACCTTAAATAACCTTTACATAACTTAGAAATAAGTTTTGAAGGCTTTGGTATGGCAAAAACAAGTTAATTCGCTTACAGGGACTAAACTTGACAAACTGCGAAAGTATGCCAAATTGAACTGTAATGAACATTCTGGAACATTACCATAAGTTAAACATACCATAAATATCCTTTACATAGCTTAGAAATAGGCTTTGAGGTGTTCGGTGTGCTAAAATAAACTTTTGGGTCATTCAGGGACTAAAAGCGTCGAAAAGTGCACAAGTTTGCATTTTCGCGCATATCTTACGTTCTGAATACATCTGGACATCCAAAAATTTATGTAAGCACTAAAATATTTTATTTTAGTGTTTGGCATGAGAAAAATCCATTCGTTGCGTCATTTGGATCGTTTTTCGCGCTTATGCGCATTCCGTCGTAATTAGCCGAACAACGCAACCGTATGGCTAAACGAACCGACATCCGAGATATTTTTGAGAACATTTTAAGTTCCCTTTACTTTAAATTCATTTTAGAGTTTTGAAATGGGGTTAACGGGCCTTAAACGCGTCGGAAAAGGCCTTATTACACTACAGGGACCAAAGCTGCCATTTTTGAAACTTTCTGTGCAGAAACATTGAATCTGGCCTATACCACCTTTGCACATGATTTTGGGCAATACTATGGGCTGGTTTGATGTGCACATGGTATTACAATACCATGGGTGCAAGTGTATGGCCAAGATTGAAGCACTTTTTCCAAGAAACGATCCTAACGGTTCGGGAAATCCTATAAATACCCCATGCCTTCATTTGCAAAACCCACAAGAATTTTGATTTGAGAAACTCTAAGTTGAAACCATTGTTTCATACCTGAGTTACTTGAATCGAAATTAGCATTCGGTGACCCTTCGTAAGTATTCTTTCGTTCTTTTATTGCTTTTCGAGTCTGAAAGTCAAACTTTGTTTGACTTTCTGCGTTGACCAGTTTATGGTCAATGCGAAGTTCGTTTGAACTTCGCAACGTGAGTGTAATCACGTTGGTTATAGTCCCTTGGGACTATGCCTACTGATTACCACGTTGTCTAGGGTCGTAGGGTAAGCGATCTGATAAATCGCTTATACCTTCGAACCCGACCCATTTGGTCGATCATTAGGATCCGACCAAATACATTAGGTGACCATAGTAGGTAGGGAATAACCTTCCGAGGTTATACCCTACGGTCACATCGTTTGAGTAGTTGTATGATAGGTAGTTTATATGCCTTAGGTAAATTACCAAAATGCCCTTTTTACGCCAAAATTCATTTTAAGCATATGTAACATAACTTTTGGTATCTAAACTGATTTGGTAACAATATTAGATGTGTTAAGGCATATTTTACTTGTCATAGGACTAGTTAGGCGTTCCGAACGCGTTTCACGCGAACGACGCGTTAAAGTAGCATAAACTACCAAAACGGGTCGTAATGGGTAATAAGCACTTATGTTAGGTTTCTTTTAGTATGTAGGCTTTGTTAAACCATATTACACGAGTCTCCATACTCGTTTGGTTTACGAACCCTCATTCTATCTAAATCCTCCGATTTAGGTCTGGTTTATTAACATAGTTACCTATATTAGGTGTCGTTTGATTCCGAGATCTCTAGCATTGTTTGGTTGTTACTCAAGGACTACTAAGCAATCTCAAGTGAGTACATAGACCCCTCTTTTACTGTTTTCCAAACTGTTTTCGGGTGAAACACATGTGCCTACTTGTTACTTTCATGCTTTCATGTTTTCACATCATATACCTGCTATGTTCGTTAGTACATTATAGTACATGATTTCATTACATTACATGCTATGTATGCCCATTGTGTGCATACTTAGTACATCGTTTTACATTACATGCTATGTATGCCCATTGTGTGCGTACTTAGTACATTGTTCTACATTACATTTCATGCTATGTATGTCCATTGTGTGCATACTTAGTACATTGTTTTACATTGCATTTCTGTTACATATGCTCACCCAGCATATGAACACATTATACTACATTTTGAACCGTTGTAACTATTTGACTATGTGAACCGTCGTAACCATTTGATTATATGAACCGTTTGTAACTGTTGAACCATGTGAATCATCTGTAACTGTTGAACCGTGTGAACCATTTGTATTTGTTGACCTGATTTACATTTGACAATAGACATTTGACTATACATAAACATTTCTACAATTGTTAAACATTACATCTTGGTGGTTTGGTTTGAGTAAGTGATTTAAGTAACGATGCGTGTGTAATATGATACAAGCATGGTGGATACGCCGCTGGTACTTCCTATATATAAGTGTCTGTATGGTATTACATATCGTAGCGTTATTTGAACCATTTCAATTTGAGACATATAACATTTTATACAAATAACATACTTTTCACAAGACATTGTTTTACAAACAACTTATCTTATACAAACCCATTTTACATGGTTATTCATTTAACCATACATTATTCTCTTATTTACACATATCATCTGATCTTATCATTTTTCAAATGATTTACAAGACAAAGCAAATTACAAGGTTCATGACTAAACATCTTTCTCAAACATAAGTCATGAATTCTGTTTTCACAAAATCTATGTATCTCACAGGCATTTTTATGCTGACGTACCTATTTTCACATGTGTTTTCAGGAGATGATGCATAGGACTTATCAAGACATACTTAGGCGGACCTGTGCCTTAGTGACTTAAAACGAGACAAGAACTAGTTAATTTATGTTATGTACTCTTTGTTTCTTGTTTAAAACAATGTAAACTCTCATGTTTGATTAATAAAACGAAACTTCAATTGCCATGGATTTGAAACAATTAATTCTGTTACACCACTCCCCGACGTTTCCGCCACGTTTTGTATGTTCTACGTGGTCGGGGTGTGACAGTTGAAACTAGCACTCAACAAGAGGTTGTTGAAAACGATCAAGAGATTGATTAAAACACACAAAATGTTCGCAGATCAGGTAGAATTAGTAGTCCACCTGAAAGATATGGATTTTTCATGGATGGATGCTACGTGGTGGATTCAGATGAACCAACCACATACCATGATGCAATGTCAAAATCTGATTATGACAAATGGCTTGAAGCCATGAACATAGAGATGCAATCCATGTATGACAACCAAGTTTGGGAATTGGTTGTTCCACCACTTAACTCTAAAGTAGTTGGAAGTAAGTGGGTTTTTAAGAAGAAAACAGATATGCATGGTAACTTGGATACTTATAAAGCAAGACTTGTAGCAAAAGGTTTCACTCAAACTCAAGGGATTGATTATGATGAGACCTTCTCGCCTGTGGCAATGCTAAAGTCAATCAGGATATTATTTTCCATAGCTTCATATTATGACTATGAGATCTGGCAATTGGATGTCAAAACGGCATTTCTCAATGGATATCTTGATGAAGATGTCTATATGGTTCAGCCTGAAGGTTTTGTCGATCCAAAACATCCTGACAAAGTATGCAAGTTAAAGAAATCAATATATGGATTGAAACAAGCATCTAGAAGTTGGAATCACCGTTTTGATGAAGAAATTAAGAATTTTGGATTCATCAAGAACGGCGATGAAGCTTGTGTGTACAAGAAAGCTAGTGGGAGCATCATCACTTTCTTAGTACTGTATGTCGATGACATTTTACTATTTGGAAATGACATTCCAACCATGGAAGGTGTAAAAGCTTGGCTTGGAAGTTGTTTTTCCATTAAGGATCTTGGTGAAGTCGCCTACATTCTGAGAATAAAGGTCTATAGGGATAGATCAAGGCGCTTGATAGGTTTAAACCAAAGTGCATACATTGACAAAGTCTTGAATAGGTTCCAAATGGAGAACTCTAAGAAAGGTTTTGTACCTATTCAAAAGGGGACAATATTGAATACATCTCAATATCCAAGCTCAAAGGATGAGCAAGAGAAAATGAAAGGAGTCCCATATGCGTCTGCTATAGGATCCATCATGTATGCAATGATATACACCAGACCGGAAGTGTTATGCGCCTTGAGCATGGCGAGTAGATACCAGCGAAATCCAGGTAACAGTCATTGGAAGGCTGTTAAGTGTATATTAAAATACCTTAGAAGGACTAAGGATATGTTTTTAATATATGGATCTAGCGAGGAGGAACTCGTTGTAAAGGGTTACACGGACGCGAGTTTCCAAACCGATCGAAGTGATTCTCGATCGCAATCGGGGTATGTCTTCATTTTAAATGGGGGAGCAGTCTCTTGGAAGAGCTCAAAACAAGACGTGGTAGCATTGTCCACTACAGAATCAGAATACATCGCCGCTTCATTGGCAGCCCAGGAAGCTGCATGGTTGAAGAAATTTATAGCCGACCTAGGGGTGGTCCCTACCATTCAAGACCCCCTAAAGATCTTTTGTGATAACGAGGGTGCGATTGCTCAAATCAAGGAACCTCGTGCGCATCAAAAGACTAGACATATTGAGCGGAGATTCAACTACATAAGGGATGAAGTTGAAAAAGGAAAGATATGTATCCACCAAGTTCACACCGATCAAAACATTGCGGATCCACTCACGAAGCTCCTTGACAGGGCAAAACATGAGGGTCATACATGTGCCTTAGGACTTCGATATTCTAATGATTGGATCAAAACATTGCGGATCCACTCACGAAGCTCCTTTACATCGGGACCACAGCATGCTCATCATCGGGATGTCCGAGGATGATAAGATCCTAGTCAGGAATATGAATGAAAAATGGATCCTCGTCAGGTAGACCATCAGCATGCGGTATGTCGTCGCCAAAATCAGGTAAAGCAAACGGCTGGAAATAATCGTCATCGTCACTCTCAGTGTTAGATGTGAAAATCTCAGGGTCTGGGACACTCTCATCGTCTGAAACTATGGCCATGGGGTCAACTATATCTGACAGTCCACTCTCAGATGAGGACATAGTGTCTGTAATCAAAACAACCACAACATATGCACATATATCAACAATCATCAGATAAGCATGTAAGTAGTAACAATGTAAGCATGTATTCATCCTAGTCTTCCCAGACTATCCCACCCAACCTCTCAGACTAAACTACCTAGCCTCTCAGACTAAACCTCCCCAGTTTCTCAAACTGAACTACCCAGTCTCTCAGACTAACTTCCCAGTTTCTCAAACTGAACTACCTAGTCTCTCAGACTAACTTCCCAGTTTCTCAAACTGAACAATAACCTTAAAATATGATTTGTGCCTTTTGTTTGTAAAAAAATGTTTGTCTCCTGGATCTGGGTGTTTTGTGTATGCAATGAAAACGTGTCTGTGAAAACATTTTCATGAGAGCCCTAATGATCGTAGTCTAGACTCGAGAAATAATCCTAGTTCGCTACGATCGAAGTTCTGATACCAAGCTGTCACACCCTGACTTTTGCGGAAGCAATATTTTTGTTACTTTTTGGAATAATTGTTAAACAATATTTTTGTAATAATACTTCTCATGTATTTATACTTATATTTCCTTCCCAAGGATGGGGGTATCTTATACATGTGTATTCGTATTCTTGTATTTGTAATTCCAAAATAATATATCTTCAAGTCTAACTTTAAAAAATATATTTAAACTTATTTTTATCCAAAAATAATGTATTTCAAGTTCGTCCAAGAAAATATATATTTTTCCAAAAATCATATATCTTCTAAATATTCCAAGAAAATATATTTTTACTTCCCAAAAATAATATATTTTCTCCTTGTCAAAAATATGATATAACTTGGTAATATTTACAAAAATCATATTTTCATTTCTTGTATTCAAAATATTATTTGCCAAAAATATATTTATAAAAGTATTTTCCGGAATATTTTGTAAGCTACGTTCTTTCGTTCAGTTTCACAATATTTTGTGTGTAATTTGTGTATTTATTCCTTGAGATTTTTGGTAATATTTTGGATTGAAATTTCTTGGTATATGTTAAGTTATATTATTTCAAATCCTAAAATAATATAACTAACACACAAAATATACAAATAATCACACACATCATGTCTTTAATATATATATATATATATATTTACTCATTTTTATTTATAAAAAAACAACCTCCAATATTTGTATTTTTGTAACAAAAATTATGGCAAAGTTTATATGAAAAACTCATGATCAAAATACACTTGTAAATATTTGTTTGAAATATTTTTCTAAGTGTTTATATTTTTAGAAAATTTTGCCATAGTTTCCCCTAAAAATGGAGGTGTCCATGCTATCAAAGCATATCATTTTCTTTTTAAAATCATCACAATCAATTAACAATTCATTCAACACTTACCAAGTGCCAAAATCAAGTAATTTACCTAACAACATGAACTTGAGCTTTCCTAAAAACTTGCAGTAACTTGGTAGTGTGTTTAGTAGGTTCAGTTACCCTTTAAAATGTGTTTACTTCTTTAAAAGTTTCATTCTTGAAAGATTTAGGTGTTTACAACTTGTAAACATGTTTTACAAAAACATTTCTTTATGAAATCTTCTTGCTTCACAAGTGTTTCTACACTTGTTTTATCACCAAAAATAATGTATGTTTAAGTAAGAACCAAGATCTACTAAAAATCATATTTTGAACTTGGTTCTTTTTGGAAAAACCATTCATAAATCTTAGATCAATGTGATTATTAACTCACTTTGATTATTATTTTTCAAGAAATCAAGTATTCTTTTCAAGTTCATGATTTAGGGGTGGATGATCTTTCATCCTACAACTTCTTACATTTCTCATCTTGCTAAACTATGTTTCTAATCATGATTTAGCAAGATGTTATGATGATCAACATCATCTTTACAAACAAATCAATGATCAACAAGCATTCATAACATAAACAACTTTGTTTCATCAAGATTTCATCATATATCAAACTTATGTTCATGTTTCTTGATTATGTTCTTTAGTGTTCCTCATGGTTATCATCACATATCATCTTTTAACCAACTAAATAAGAAGTAGATTCAAGTGACAAGAAGCTTACTACTAGCACAAGGGCTAGGGATGAACACAAGAAGATGGAGATGGTAAATGTGATGGATAAAAGCAAATGGAAGTGGTCCTTCAATCTCCAAGAGCTCCAAGCTTCTTTAGACACCTTCTTGCACGTTGTGATGAACTTGAAATAGATGATCAAAGCTTGACAATGGTGGTGGTATGGTTGATGGTGTTCGGCCGAGAGGGGGAAGAAGGGAAGGAGAAAGATGGTGTATGTTTGAGTGTGAAAGATAATGAGGTTATGATCCTTCATGTTCATCTTATATTCAAGTTTAGGTGTTTAACCAATGGATATTATGTATCTTAAGTACTAAACATGATCTTTAGGCAAATCAAATAAGATCAAGGAAATCAAGGGTGGGGCCACTTTGGTGACCGTCCACCAGGGGGGGTATTTGGTTGGGTTTCAATGGTAAGTTAGAGATATTAGTTGAAATCTAAGTGTAGTGTTTAGTGTTTAAGTTAATGTGGTGTTATATAGTGTGTTAGGGTGTTCGGGGATCATAACTAGCTCAGAAACATTAAAACAATGCTTCTAGTATAATTTTGGTGTTTTGAGTAGTGTCCGGTTGTTCGGTTAGATACCGGTTCGTTAAAGTGTCAAACTATACTGTTTAGTGTTCTTTATGTACCCTTTTGTGACACTTTTAATTCCCGACACTTAGGAAAGCATTTAGGACCATTTAGTCATATTTCAGCATGTAACTAGCTTGTTAAAAAGCTAATTTTTGCTGATTTATGCTGAATTCATCACTTTGAGTGAGTTTTAGGCACTTTCCGGCACTCAATCTCACTTAAAAATGCAGTTTTGTGGTCCTTACTTCCCTACACACTATACTAGTGTAGTACTTAGTCTCTGGCCCATACTGGGTCTCCAAACACTATCTGTCTATGTACTCGTCAGCATTTTTCTGAGTTATCCGCTAACTGTGCTAGCAGTGCTTTGTGCATCGTTTATGTAAATAAAGTTTGTATGTAAAAATGATGTGGCATTATGCAATATGTGATGCACGTGTAACTATGATGCAGTAATCGGAAAGCAGTCATTTGTAATTCAGCACAGTCATTAAGCACTAATCATGGTTAATTAAATTGTACAGATACCTGGATTCTTGTTGGTTGTCACAAAATGAGTGTAAGAACTCATGTAATATGGTTTAACAAAGCTCACATTCTAAAATGGAACCTATCCTAAGTGCTTACGACCCATTACGACTCGTTTAGGTAGCTTACGCTACTTTAACGCGTCGTTTGCGTAAAACGCGTTCGGACTGGCTAACTAGTCCTATGACAAGTAAAATATGCCTTAACATGTCTAATAATGTTGCCTAATCAGTTTAGATGTCAAAATTTATGTTACATATGCTTAAAATGAATTTTGGCGCAAAAAGGGCATTTTGGTCATTTTTTCTTAAGGCATATAATTTCCTATCATACAACTAAGTAGAAAAAGTGACCATAAAGTATAACGTCGGAAGGTTATTCCTTATGCAACTATGGTCACAATATGTGTTTGGTCGGATCCTAATGATCGACGAAACGGGTCGGGTTCGAAAGTCTAAACGATTGTTTAGATCGCTTACCTTACGACCCTATATAAGCACTAAACCTAAAGTGACGAGCTAAACATGTCAAAACATGTTTAACGAAGTTAGAAAACAAGTTTGGTATCAAAACAAAGGGTCTTGATACCCAAAAGTAGTTTGGTTGCAAAATACGCAAGAATACGCATTTTCACCGAAACTACGACTCGTCACAATGCCTAAATAACGTGGTAATCAGTAGGTATAGTCACAAGTGACTATAACCATCGTGATTACGCTCACGTTATGAAGTTCAAACGAACTTCGTGTTGACCATAAACTGGTCAAAGCTGAAAGTCAAACACTATTTGACTTTCACGCTTAAAACGCGTAAAAGAACGAAGGAATACTTACAACGGGTCCAAGAATCGGAGGTTTGATCCAATTATTCTCAGGTATGAAGTGAAATCACATCAAATTAGAGAATGAATCAGATCAAATGTGGGTTTTGAGAGAAATGGGATGGGATATTTATAGTTTTCGGAGAGCCGTTAAGATCTTTCATCGAAAACCGAGCTTCGATCTGGACCTTACATGTGTGCCCCCTGATTTCTAAAACCATGGGCACTTAAAACCAGCCCCTAGGAAGCCCAAAAACCATTTGCAAGTGCTGGAAATAGCTGGAACAGGCTGGAAATGGTTGTAAACAACTTTTTGAACATCTGGCAGGTTTACACGCCCCGCGTAAGACTCAGGGCAGGGCTTATGTGGCCCGCCTGAGCTGCAGATCTACACACAAGTTTCAATAATTGCGGTTTTGGTCCCTGCATGCTTCTAAGGCCATTTTTGACACGTTTAAAGCCCGTTAAACCATTTTCAAGGCTCTAAAATGATGCCTAAGCATAGGGGACAAGAAACATGCTCAAAAATATGTCGGATGTCGGTTCCTTTGGTTGTACGATCACGTTATTCGGTTAATTATGACGAAACGCGAACGGACGTGAAAAACGATCTAAATTACGCGACGAATGAATTTTTATCATGCCAATTACTAAAATAAAATATTTTAGTAGTTACATAAATTTTTGGATGTCCGGACGTATTCAGAACGTAAGATATGCGCGAAAATGCAAACTTATTCACTTTTTGACGCTTTTAGTCCCTGAATGATTAAAAAGTTTATTTTAGCATACCGAACCCCTCAAAGCCTATTTCTAAGCTATGTAAAGGATATTTAGGGTATGTTTAACTTATGATCATATTCCATAATGTCCGTTACAGTACGAATCGGCATACTTTCGCAGTTTGTCGAATTTAATCCCTGTAAGCGAATAAGCTTGATTTTGCCATACCAAAGCCTTCAAAACTTATTTCTAAGTTATGTAAAGGTTATTTAAGGTATGTTAAGCATATGTTGATTTCGGAGTGTTTGTTGCGTTAAACTGATTACGTTTACGCACCAGTTTGCGTATAACTCTCCAAAAAGTGATATAGAGTTTGAAATTGAACAAAAATCAAAACATGAAAAATGTAAAACATAAAAAAACAAATATTGGGATCAAATAACATTGTTTTATTGATACCTGAACTGTTTACAATGATTACAAGCACAGGTGTCACAGACTAAAAGCGTCAAAAACTGTGTAAGTATGCATTTACGCGCATATCTTATGTTCTGACCACATCCGGACATCCAAAAAGTTTTGTAGTCACTAAAATATTTTATTTTATTGATAGGAATGCAAAACTACCATTCGTCGCTTAATTTGGATCCATTTCACGTCCGTTCGAGTTTCGTCATAATTAGTCGAATAACGCGACCGTACGACCAAACGAACCGACATCCGTGATATTTCCAAGCATATTTCAAGTCCCTTATACTTTAACGTCTTTTTAGAGCCTTGAAAATAGCTTAACGGAGGGTAAATACGTCAAATATGCATGAATGTGTGTGCAGGGACTGAAACTGTAATTTTTGAAAGTTCTGCACCTATGCTCGCGTCACGCGACACCCAGGGGGTGTCTCTGTCGCACCACGTGAGCCCCTGGTGTCGACAGAATGCTGTTACCAGCTTGCAGCTGGTTTCCTCTTTGATTCTTTGCTAGTTTTCATTGTGTGGGCACCAAGTTAACACCTTTGCAAGGCTATAACTCACAACCAACCACTTGTAGGGTTAAGATCATTACTTGGGCAATACACATACACATGTAATGATCCTACAACACTTCCAAAAGTATAAATAGCCTTGAATTTCCATTGCATTCCTTGCTCATTCCATTTTTTATTCATATCTTGGACTCTAAGTGGAGGCTACCCTCTTTGGAAGCCACCTACCTGAGTTTTCTAGTTCAATCTTTCAGCCATTAGAGCCTTGTAAGTGTTCTTTCTTGGCTAGTCTTTATTTTCAGCTATTTAAAGCTGAAAGTCAAACATTTTGACTTTTGGTTTTGACCATCAATTGGTCAAATCAAAGTTCAATTGAACTTTGCAACGTGATCATAACCACGATGGTTATAATCCCTAGTGATTATACCTACTGATTACCACGTTGACTAGTCGTAGTGACGAGTCAAAGTTTCGGTCAAAATGCGTATTTATGCGCATTTTGGGACAGAACTATTTTCGGGTATCAAAACACTTTGTTTTGATACCAAATCAGTTTTCTAACTTAGTGAAACATGTTTTAACATGTTTAACTCGTCACTACTAGTTTAGTGCTTGTTTAGGGTCGTAAGTTAAGCGGTCTAAACAACCGCTTAGACTTTCGAACCCGACCCGTTTGGTCGATCATTAGGATCCGACCAAACATATTTAGTGATCATAGTTGTATAGGGAATAACCTACTGAGGTTATACCTTATGATCACTTAGGTTGGTTAGTTATTCGTTAAGTTGTTTATATGCCCATTAAAAATGACCAAAATGCCCTTTTTGAGCATAAATTCATATTTAGCATATGTGATCAAGTTTTTGACATCTAAACTAATTAAATAACATTTTTAAACATAATTGGACATGTAAGACTTAACAAATGACATAGATAACCATCCGACCGTAGATTTACGCATACAACGCGTTAAAGTAGCTTAAACTACCTCAACGGGTCGAAACGGGTCAAAAGCGCTTAGGATAACTTTCTAATCAGAATGTCAGGTCTATTAAATCATGCCATATGAGTTCCAATACTCATTTGATTTATAGTAGCTCATTCTATCCTATCCTCCGGTTTAGGATCCGATTATTAACATAGTTACTTATACTAGGTGCCGTTTGATTCCGTGATCCTTCGATCTTTAATTGGTCTTATTTCCAAGACTATTAAGCAATCCCAACTAAGTACATAGACCCCCCTCTTTTTAAATGTTTTCAAGGTGATTATGTGAGTACACAGTCCCCTCTTTTACCGCTTTCAAATATTTTGGGGTGATACACACGTGCATACTTGTTACTTTCATGCTTTCATTGCTTTTTATGACATAAACATGCTATGTTCACTTAGTACACCTATAGTACATGATTTCAATTATGTTTTGCTATGTATGTTGACTGAGCATGCTGGCACATTGATTTCATAGACACTTTGTTGCATATGTTTACTCAGCATATGAACACATTGATTTACATTACATTTTTGCTGCATATGTTTACTCAACATATGGGCACAATTGATTTCATAAACATTTCTAATATGTATGTTTACTTAGCATACTTAGTACATGGTTTTCACATAACATGCTTACATTAGTTATGGCATTTGGTATGTTTAACGGGACAATAGTACATTCATTAACACTGATGACACCGCTCGGTAGTATGTAATGGTACCATAGGACTTGACAAATCTCGTTCCTGACTTCCTAGGTTTGTTTGGAAGTAGGGAATGACAGAATCCGAAAACATTTTTGATAAACCTTTCATTCGTTTAAAGGTTTATCCGACAGTCTCAAGGCTTGAATGTATGCGATAAACATTACTGCATAAATGTTTGTAATCATAAAGCATTGGTTTCTGCAAAACATAACTTTTGATTTAAACTTAGGTTTATTCAAAGATATTGTTTTGTACATTTTACATATGGGATTGAGTAAATACTTTTTATTCACCATACATGACATTTGGTTACACATTGACATTATACATATGGTTTGAGTAAATACTTTTTACTCGCCATACATTACATTTGATTATACATGACAAGGTTTACATTTGACATTGGACATTGTTTACACATAAACATTTTGACATTGGTTTAAACAAGACATTTTGGTGGTTGTTGATAAGTGATTTAAATAACGAGGCCTGTGTAATATGATAAAAGCATGGTGGATACGTCGTTGGTACTTCCTATATATAAGTGCTTTTATGATATTACATATCGTAGCATTATCTAAGCCACTTCGACAAGGACATGATACATTTTTATACAGACAACATATTTTTACAAGACATTGTTTTACAAACGACATATTTTACACAAATTCATTTCTACTTAGTTATTTGTATAACCATGCATTTTTCTTTTATTATCATCTGATTTTCACTTCGATTTTCATATGATTTTATAAAAGAAAACCCTTTCAAAGGTTCATGACTACTTTTTGTTAAACACTTCTTTTAACTACAAGTCATGAATCCTTCATCAACAAAACCTATGTATCTCACGGGCATTTTTATGCTGACGTACCTATTTTCACATGTGTTTCAGGTGCTAATGTTTGATGTTGATTGTGCTACACTTAGGCAGACTCGGGCCTTAGTGACTTAAAAGACAGTTTAATTATGTTAGGTTTTCTTTAATGCAAAGACAATGTAAACCCTTTAATTAATAAAACCAAATCTTTAAATGCCATGGTTGTGAAACAATAATTCTGTCGCTCCACTCCCCGACGTTTCCACCGCGGTTTGTTGTTTTACGCGGTCGGGGTGTGACAGAAGAGTTTGTATCAGAGCTCATGGTTATAGGGAATTAGGTTATTAGTAATGCTTTGACCTAGACTATAACCTTTCTAGGACCCTAACACAGGTTATCTTGTGTTTAGATCTTAAAATAATACACATCACCTATCCTTAGGTGATTACCAAAACAAGAACACAAATTTCCAAAAAGATTTTGAAACCAATCATCTATTCTTGGATGATTTCTTTTGGCTTTAAGCCATCCAAGTTTTCAAAATCTCATCAAAGTTTGGGTCTAAATAATTTGAACACGTGCAATCTGAAAGAGTGGATGCCTGTACCCTGATTTTCAGTCTAAGGCTAGAGTGTTCGTACAAATCCGTAGTATCAGACCAGTCACTCTTACCTGGGAACTCTTGGGGTGAGTGTCCACTTATAGGCTAAAGCATGTCTTCGCGATACATTATTATGACCCATTTACTTTGATTAGTCACTGTGTGTCATTTGTTTGTTATGGGGTAACGAACAAATGACCACCATCCTTACATTTTGTCAATATTTATGACATCTCATTTTTCATCACATCATCTCACTCGTTTTCTCTCATGTTTCCTCTTTTAGAATGCCTCCTCGACGAAACATTCAACAACCTGATGCCGAACTGGCAACTATTATAGCACAACAGATGGCTGCTATGCTACCAAATCTCATTACTCAAATCAACCAAGCCAACAATAATAATGCTAATGCACCTGCTCCGTGCAACTTTAAACAATTTAACTCGGCTAAACCGCTCAATTTTAGTGGTTCTGAAGGAGCAACTGGGCACCTCCAGTGGTTTGAGAGTCTTGAGAGCACTTTTTGCCATGTTCAGTGTCCAAACAATCGTAAGGTCGGGTTTGCTTCTAGTGTGTTCCAAAAGAGGGCTTTCAAATGGTGAAATGGGGTAATGAGAGATCGAGGTGCTGATGTTGCTTTGGGTCAGACATGGGAGGAACATAGAGCTCTAATGATGAGAGAGTTCTGCCCTCGTCACGAGCAGAGGGCTTTAGAAAATGAGTTCCATGAGCTGAAGCAAGACAGTGGTGAACACCGAGCTTACACTGACAGATACGAGGAGTTAAGCTTGCTCTGTCCTACAATGGTCACGCCTTTGGACAAGGCAATTGAGAAATACATTGATGGTCTACCAAATCCTATTCAGGATATTGTCACTGGTAGCAGCACTACTACCGTTTTACAGGCCATCGAGCTTGCTGCTACCCTAACTGACTCTCAAGTCAAAAAGGGAAAACTCCACAGGAAGGGTGACAAGAAATAGAAACAGTATGATAACACCAAGGAGCAAAAGGGTAAAAAGGCTGAGTCTTCAAAGAAATCAAGGAAGCGTAAGGCTTCCAAGAATTTTGTTGTTAAAACACAAGCTAATCAGGCCGCTCCTAATCAGCCTGCGCAACCCGCTGCCAAGAGGCAGTATGTTGGCAATGCACCTCTGTGCAATAAGTGTAACAGCCACCACCAACCACATGTGCAATGCCGCATCTGCACAAACTGTGGGAAGTCTGGTCATCTTGCCAACACCTGCTTCTTTGCTCCTAACCAGAATCAGGCAGCTCAAAACCCTGCACAAAACCCTGCCCAGCAGCCTGCACGACCTCACTACCCGCCTGGTTCATGTTACAATTGTGGGGATCTGACCCACTACAGGAACAATTGCCCGAAGTTGGCAAACGCAAATCAGGCACAGGCTCGTGGCCGAGCTTTTAATCTGAATGCAAATGAGGCACATGCAGACAACGAAGTGGTGAACGGTACGTTCTTTGTTAACAACCAACCTGCTTCTGTTCTTTTTGATTCAGGTGCCAATAAGAGTTTTGTGTCCTTAGCTTTTGAGCCTTTGCTTTCGATAACTAGAACAAAGCTTGGAAAGCCCTTGACAGTAGAAGTAACTAGTGGTGAACCCGTTGTACTTGATTATGTTCTTCGAAATTGCCAGTTGAACCTTAATAACCATCTTTTTCCTATTGACCTCACACCGATGCAACTTGGGAGCTTCGACATTATAGTAGGAATGGATTGGTTAGCCAAATACCACGTTGAGGTAGTTTGTTTTGAGAAGATTGTCCGTATACCGCTGTCGACTGGTGAGATCTTAGAAGTTCGTGGGGAGAAACCCGTTAGTAGTCTTAAACTCATGACTTGTACCCAAGCCCAAAAATACCTACGAAAGAACTATGTGGCCTTCTTGGCACATGTTGTAGAGGAGAAAGGCAAGGGTAAGTCTATTCAAGATATCCCTGTTGTTCGGGATTATCCTGAGGTATTTCCTGAAAAATTACCTTGTTTACCCCATGTATGCCAAATTGAGTTCCATATTGATCTTGTACCTGGTGCAAATCCTGTTGCTAAATCACCTTAAAGTCTTGCACCGTCTGAGATGTAAGAATTATCTAAACAGCTTCAGGAGCTTTCTAACAAAGGATTCATTCGTCCGAGCTTTTCACCTTGGGGCGTTCCTGTCTTATTTGTGAAAAAGAAAGATGGATCTTTCGGGATGTGTATCGATTATCGTGAGCTCAACAAGCTCACCATCAAGAATCGATATCCCCTACCTCGCATTGATGATCTCTTTGATCAGTTATAGGGTGCTACTTGCTTTTCAAAGATTGATCTACGTTCTGAGTATCATCAACTTCGAGTGCTTGAAGAAGATATTCCCAAGATAGCTTTTCGCACAAGATATGGTCATTATGAGTTTACTATTATGCCCTTCGGTTTAACTAATGCTCCTGCTGTTTTCATGGACTTGATGAATAGGGTTGGTAAGCCTTATTTGGACAAGTTCATCATTGTTTTCATTGATGATATTTTGATCTATTCCAAGACACAAGCTGACCATGATCAACATCTTCGTCTCACAATGGATCTCCTGAAGGAAGAACAACTTTTCGCTAAATTCTTCAAGTGCGAATTTTGGCTTAAAGAAGTTCAATTTTTGGGACACATCATTAATGAACAAGGTATACATGTAGATCCCACCAAAATCAGTGCGATTAAGGATTGGGATACGCCTAGTACTCCTACCGAGGTTCGTTCATTTCTTGGTCTCACGGGCTATTACCGCCGTTTTATTGAAAACTTCTCCAAGATTGCTATTCCTCTCACTACTTTAACTCAGAAGAATAAACCTTTTGAGTGGGGATCCAAATAAGAAGAAGCTTTTTAGACCTTGAAACAGAAACTTTGTGATGCACCTATCTTAACTTTACCTGAAGGTAACGACGACTTTGTCGTATACTGTGATGCGTCTAACTTAGGTCTTGGCTGTGTTCTCATGCAAAGAAACAAAGTCATTGCCTATGCATCAAGACAGCTAAAGGTACATGAGAAAAACTACACGACTCATGATCTTGAGTTAGGTGCAGTAGTTTTTGCTCTCAAAATCTGGAGACACTACCTGTACGGTACAAAGTGTGTAGTGTTTACTGACCACAAAAGTCTCCAGCATATTTTCAATCAGAAAGAAATAAACATGAGGCAACGAAGTTGGGTTGAACTTCTAAACGACTACGATTGCGAAATTCGCTACCATCCTGGTAAGGCGAATGTTGTGGCTGACGCATTGAGTCGTAAGGAACGTGTCAAGCTTCACTGTGTTCAGGTTCGATCTGATATTCAAACCCGCATTTCTCAGGCTCAACATACTTGTGTTACACAAGACTTGATGGGTAAGGAATTACCATATCATGTTAAGCCTGATCTTGAACTGAATGACTTTGGGCTATATTATTTCATGGGCCGTTTGTGGGTCCCAAGTCAAGACAATCTTCGCACCTTGTTAATGGATGAAGCTCACAAGTCTCGTTATTCAATTCATCCTGGTGCAGATAAAATGTATAAGGATCTTCGAACTCAGTACTGGTGGCCGGGTATGAAGAAAGACATTGCCTTATATGTTTCCAAATGCCTTACTTGTCTTAAGGTTAAGGCAGAACATCAACATCCCTCTGGATTATTGGAGCAACCAGAGATACCGGTTTGGAAATGGGAAAACATTGTTATGGATCTCATTACCAAACTGCCACGCACTAATCATTATGCCATTTGGGTAGTCATTGATCGACTAACCAAGTCAGCACATTTCTTGCCCATCCGTGAGGATCTATCTGCTGACAAACTTGCTAAAATCTATGTGGATGAGATTGTATCCCGACATGGTGTTCCTTTGAACATTATATCTGATAGAGATGCTCGATTCTCGTCTCACTTTTGGAAAACCATGCAATCTGCCATGGGTACTCAACTTAATTTGAGCACGGCATATCATCCGCAAATGGATGGTCAATCTGAAAGAACAATCCAGACACTGGATGATATGCTTAGAGCTTGTGTGATCGATTTTGGTGGTAGTTGGGATTCGCATCTACCATTGATTGAATTCTCCTACAACAATAGTTATCACTCCAGCATCAACATGGCTCCTTTCGAGGCTTTATACGGTCGAAAATGCCATTCACCGGTCTGCTGGAATGAGATAGGTGAAGCTCAGCTTACTGGACCTGAACTCAATCTATAGACTACAGATAAGGTCAAGAAGATTCGCGATAACCTTCAGACAGCTAGAAACCGTCAAAAGAGTTACGCAGATTGACGCCGCAAGCCCTTAGAATTTCAAGTCGGTGATCACGTCCTACTCAAGGTATCCCCTTGGAAAGGTGTGATTAGATTTGGAAAGAAAGGAAAACTTGCACCACGATATGTTGGACCATTTAAGGTCGTTGAAAGAATCGGAAAAGTGGCCTACAGATTAGAGCTACCTCCTGAACTTGGAAATGTTCATCCAACTTTCCACGTGTCCAATCTCTAAAAGTGTTTAGCTGATGAGAACCTCCACATACCACTTGATGAAATTCATGTTGATGACATGAAGCACTTCGTTGAGAAACCTGTGGAAATCATGGACCGTGAAGTCAAAAAGCTCAAACGTAAGCGCATACCAATTATTAAACTTCGCTGGGAATCTAAACATGGCCCAGAATTTACTTGGGAACGTGAAGATCAAATGAAAGCGAAATACCCATATCTGTTCTCACAAGTTTCCTCTAAATAAATTTTGGAACGAAATTTCCTAAAGTAGGGGAGACTGTGACATCTGTGCTTGTGTAATCATTGTACAACTCCGAACAATTCAAATATCAATAAAACAATGTGTTTTGATCCCGATATTTGTTTATTTATGTTTGACATTTTATACGTTTTGATTTTTGTTCGATTTTAAACTCCAAATCGCTTTCGAGAAAGTTATACGAAAACTGATGCGCAGACGTAATCAGTTTAATGTGACAAACACTCCGAAAGAGCAACATAAGCTTAACATACCTTAAATAACCTTTACATAACTTAGAAATAAGTTTTGAAGGGTTTGGTATGGCAAAAACAAGTTTATTCGACTACAGGGACTATTTGCATCAAACTGCAAAAGTCTGTCGTTTCGTATGGCAACGTACATTATGGAACATGATCATAAGCTTAACATACCATAAATAACCTTAACATAGCTTATAAATAAGCTTAGAGTGGTTCGGTATGCGAAAATGCGCTTATTTGATCACAGGGACTAAAAGCGTCAAAAACTACGTAAGTTTGCATTTATGCGCATATCTTACGTTCTGACCACGTCTGGACATCCAAAAATTTGTGTAGTCACTAAAATATTTTACTTTAGTGATAGAAATGCAAAAATACCATTCGACGCTTAATTTGGATCGTTTTCGCGTCCGTTAGAGTTTCGTCGTAATTAGCCGAATAACGCGACCGTACGACCAAACGAACCGAAATCCGTGATATTTTTAAGCATATTTCAACTCCCCTATACTTTAACGTCCTTGTAGAGCCTTGAAAATGTCTTAACGGAGGTTAAATACGTCAAATATGCAAGAATGTGTGTGCAGGGACTGAAACTGTAATTTTTGAAAGTTCTGCACCTATGCTCGCGTCACGCGACACCCATGGGGTGTCTCTGTCGTGCCACGCGACCCCCTTGTGTTGACAGAATGCTGTTACCAGCTTGCAGCTGGTTTCCTCTTTGATTCTTTGCTAGTTTTCATTGTGTGGGCACCAAGTTAACACCTTTGCAAGGCTATAACTCACAACCAACCACTTGTAGGGTCAAGATCATTACTTGGGCAATACACATACACATGTAATGATCCTACAACACTTCCACAAGTATAAATAGCCTTGAATTTCCATTGCATTCCTTGATCATTCCATTTTTCTTCATATCTTGGACTCTAAGTGGAGGCTACCCTCTATGGAAGCCACCTACCTGAGTTATTCTAGTTCAATCTTTTAGCCATTAGAGCCTTGTAAGTGTTCTTTCATGGCTAGTCTTTATTTTCAGCTATTTAAAGCTGAAAGTCAAACAGTTTGACTTTCGATTTTGACCATCAATTGGTCAACTCAAAGTTCAATTGAACTTTGCAATGTGATCGTAATCACGATGGTTATAATCCCTAGCGATTATACCTACTGATTACCACATTGACTAGTCGTAGTGACGAGTCAAAGTTTCGGTCAAAATGCGTATTTATGCGCATTTTGGGACGGAACTATTTTCGGGTATCAAAACAGTTTGTTTTGATACCAAATCAGTTTTCTAACTTAGTTAAACATGTTTTAACATGTTTAACTCGTCACTACTAGTTTAGTGTTTGTTTAGGGTCGTAAGTTAAGCAGTCTAAACAACCGATTAGACTTTCGAACCCGACCCGTTTGGTCGATCATTAGGATCCGACCAAACATATTTAGTGATCATAATTGTATAGGGAATAAACTACTGAGGTTATACCTTATGATCACTTAGGTTGGTTAGTTATTCGTTAAGTCATTTATATGCCCACTAAAAATGACCAAAATGCCCTTTTGAGCGTAAATTCATATTTAGCATATGTGATCAAGTTTTTGACATCTAAATTGATTAAATAACATTTTTAAACAAAATTGGGCATGTAAGACTTAACAAATGACATAGATAACCATCCGACCTTAGATTTACGGATACGGCGCGTTAAAGTAGCTTAAACTACCTTAACGGGTCGAAACGGGTCAAAAGCACTTAGGATAACTTTCTAATTAGAATGTCAGGTCTATTAAATCATGCCATATGAGTTCCAATACTCATTTGATTTATAGTAGCTCATTCTATCCTATCCTCCGGTTTAGGATCCGATTATTAGCAGAGTTACTTATACAAGGTGTCGTTTGATTCCGTGATTCTCGAGCTTTAATTGGTCTTATTTCCAAGACTATTAAGCAATCCCAAGTGAGTACATAGACCCCCCCTCTTTTTAAATGTTTTCAAGGTGATTATGTGAGTACATAGTCCCCTCTTTTACCGCTTTCAAATATTCTGGGGTGATACACATGTGCATACTTGTTACTTTCATGCTTTCCTTGCTTTTTATGATATAAACATGCTATGTTCACTTAGTACACCTATAGTAAATGATTTCAATTATGTTTTGCTATGTATGTTGACTGAGCATGCTAGCACATTGATTTCATAGACACTTTATTGCATATGTTTACTCAGCATATGGACACATTGATTTACATTATATTTCTGCTGCATATGTTTACTCAGCATATGGGCACAATTGATTTCATGAACATTTCTACTATGTATGTTTACTTAGCATACTTAGTACATGGTTTTCACATAACATGCTTACATTGGTTATGACATTTGGTATGTTTAACGGGACAATAGTACATTCATTAACACTGATCACGCCGCTCGGTAGTAAGTAATGGTA
Organism: Helianthus tuberosus; assembly: GCA_030545235.1. Lineage (NCBI taxonomy): Eukaryota > Viridiplantae > Streptophyta > Magnoliopsida > Asterales > Asteraceae > Helianthus > Helianthus tuberosus. Next base: position 28,966 of record JARYGA010049646.1, read on the forward strand.
CCATAGGACTTGACAAATCCCGTTCCTGGCTTCCTAGGTTTGTTTGGAAGTAGGGAATGACAGAATCCGAAAACATTTTTAATAAACCTTTCATTCGTTTAAGGGTTTATCCGACAGTCTCAAGGCTTGAATGTATGCGATAAACATTACTGCATAAATGTTTGTAATCATAAAGCATTGGTTTCTCCAAAACATAACTTTTGATTTAAACTTAGGTTTATTCAAAGACATTGTTTTGTGCATTTTACATATGGGATTGAGTAAATACTTTTTATTCACCATACATGAAATTTGGTTACACATTGACATTATACATATGGTTTGAGTAAATATTTTTACTTGCCATACATTACATTTGATTATACATGACATGGTTTACATTTGACATTGGACATTGTTTATACATAAACATTTTGACATTGGTTTTAACAAGACATTTTGGTGGTTATTGATAAGTGATTTAAATAACGAGGCGTGTGTAATATGATAAAAGCATGGTGGATACGCCGTTGGTACTTCCTATATATAAGTGCTTTTATGATATTACATATCGTAGCGTTATCTAAACCACTTCGACAAGGACATGATACATTTTTATACAAACATCATATTTTTACAAGACATTGTTTTACAAACGACATATTTTACACATATTCATTTCTACTTGGTTATTTATATAACCATGCATTTTTCTCTTATTATCATCTGATTTTCACTTCGATTTTCATATGATTTTATAAAAGAAAACCCTTTCAAAGTAGGATGCCAATATTAATCCTGCGTATTCTCCTTGGGTAGAATACGTACGTTCGTCCTCCTTGGGTAGGACAACAACCTTAACTTACTAGACAAAACTCTATCATTAAGTCCCTCATTTTATATAGCTTACTTCCATAATGTCTTGAAATGTCTCAACCATATTAACAAAATAAATGTAATCAAAGACACGGCTGGAAATAGCTATGAAGGGGCCGATGTTTCTATGGCGTTGGTTAATCACTTTCGAGATTTCTTGGGTTCGGATTGGAGAATGGTCAGTCGAGTTATGCAAGACATGTTCTCGGCTACCCTTAATCCAATTGTGGCGGATTCTATGTGCAGGCCAGTGTCTTCGGAAGAAGTTAAAGATGCTATTTTTCTATCAATGAAAACAAAGCTCTAGGACCGGATGGTTTTACGTCTGAATTCTATAAAAAAGCGTGGAATATTGTTGGAACTGAAGTAACGGCAGCTATTATTGATTTTTTTGATTCGGGTAGGTTGCTTCAGGAGATAAACCACACGTTTCTTGCGCTAATACCAAAGGTTTCTACTCTGGGAGTGGTCACAGATTACAGGCCTATATCGTGTTGTAATGTGGTGTATAAGGGCATTAGTAAAATTATCACTAATAGGATTCTTGAAGGTTTAAAGGATCTTATAAGTGAAAACCAGTCGGCGTTTGTGCCAGGCAGGAGGATTTCGGACAATATAATGTTGACGCAAGAACTAATGCATAATTACCATCGGCAGACGGGTCCCCGAGATGTGCTATGAAAGTGGATATACAAAAAGCGTATGATACGGTAGATTGGAGATTTTTACGTGATGTTTTGCATGGGTTTGGTTTCCGTCCGAGGTTTATAGCTTGGATTATGGAATGTGTCACCTCCACTTCATTTTCGCTTAGTGTGAATGGCAATATTTACGGTTACTTTAAAGGAAAGAGAGGTTTGCGTCAAGGTGATCCTATGTCTCCCTACTTGTTCACCATGGTCATGGAGGTTCTAACTCTCATTCTAAACAAAAACGCTGAATTGGATTCGTCTTTTCGTTTTCATCATAAGTGTGAGAAGCAAAAGATAATCAACGTTTGTTTTGCTGATGACTTATTATTATTTGCTAGGGGTGATGTGGGTTCGGTTAAGGTGATTATGCGATCCTTAAAAAACTTTGAAGATGCTTCGGGTCTTGTTCCTAGTAATGCAAAAAGTTCTATATTCTTTAGCAATGTTCCAGCATCGACTAAGAGTAGGATTGCTGATTTAGTTCCGTTTGAGGATGGGAGACTTCCTATCAAGTATTTAGGGGTTCCCATGCTTGCTTCACGGCTGCTTGTTAAGGATTGCAAAGTGTTAGTGGAGCGGGTTTCTAAACGAATAAATGATTGGAAAAATAGGTTCCTTTCTTTTGCTGGTAGGCTCCAGCTGATCATTTCTGTGCTTTCATCAATCCATGTATATTGGGCTTCAGTGTTTATTTTACCGGTCAGCATCATCAAGGAACTGGAGTGTAAAATGAAGTGGTTCTTATGGGGATATGATACGGGTTCGAAGGGTAGAGCTAAAGTGGCATGGAAGGACGTTTGTATTCGAAAAATGGAAGGAGGTTTGGGCATTCGTCGGATATCGGATGTGAACAAGTCTCTAATGGCTTATCATATTTTTAGTATTTTGTCCGGTAGGAAGTCGTTGTGGACCAACTGGATCGGATTACATAGACTTCGTGGTAGAAGCATCTGGGATATTCCGGTTCAAGCTAACTCGCCCTGGGGATGGAAAAGATTAATGAAATGTAGATTTATGTTTCGGAATCACTTCTGGAGCAAAGTTGGGAATGTCCTCTTCAGAATTTTGTGACGCCACGTCTAATGGCTAGATATGGTTTTAGCATAAAGTCTAGAGTGGCGGATGCTATCAATGAGGGCCGTTGGGTGTGGCCTGAAGCTTGGCGGACCGTGTACCCAATTTTGTTTCAACTTCGGCCCATTAGCTTGTCTAATACGTAGGATAAAGTTGAATGGATGAATATGAATGGTAAACTTGTTCCTTTTTCAACAAAGGAGGTGTGGGAATCGATTAGAGTTCAAGATCAGCAAACGGAGTGGTCGAAAATTATTTGGTCTACATTTAATATCCCAAAGCATGCTTTCGTGTGTTGGCTTATTTTCAAAAAGAAGCTTTGGACCCAGGATCTGATATTACGATGGAATTATGTAGTCACGGGCTCGATGAATCAGATGTGCTGTTTGCTATGCTACTCAGGATTAGAGACCCATGAGTACTTGTTTTTTGAATGCTCATACTCGAAAGTAGTGTGGTATAAAGTGAGGAGTAAAATTGGCATGGATTCGGTGTTAGAAGATTGGGAGGTTGTAGCTTCACGGCTCGTTTCTCCAGCTAGATCGAAATCGGTTTATGCGGTTGCTAGTAGACTGGTTGTGGCAGCAGCGGCTTATGCTATTTGGAGTGAAAGAAATTCGAGATTCTTCAGCAACAGGTTGAGACCCCCGGAGCAAATAGCCGATGGTATTATTAACACTGTGAGAGCAAAATTAATTTCCTTCAAGTACAAGCAAACGTCTAATGTTAAGCGGTTTTTGGAGGAATGGAAGATGGATAAAGAAGATTATCTGGAATGAAGATGGAAGACCAATTTATGTTTTGTCTATGATGTATTTGGTTGGTTTTTGATTTTTTTGTTTTGCACTCTTTAGTGGTATGCCACTAAGAGAACTAGGGGGTATTTCAGTTTCCTACTTGTTTTGATTGTTATTTTTATAAAATCACCGGGGTAACCCTTTACCCAAAGAAAAAAAGTCCGTCATTTTATATCGACTTAATCGCCGAGGCCGATGGCGAGCGGGTCATTAGTTAATAGCGCTATTAGGTTTGACAAACCTCACACCGTGCCGGTCGGACGGGCGTGTACTAATGGATCATGGCAAATAGTCAATGATGATATACATTGACTTAGGGCACAACTTACTTTCGTCAGTAGTCGATATGGTAACGGTCTAGTGGTTCACATGGGGAAGCCCCCACTGATTATGGATATGGTTTGGGGAAAAATAAAGATAATGGTTAACTCGTGGTTTACGAAACAACTCATGGTTTTCAAAACAAACTTGTTAAATCTAAACAACCAACTGTGAACTCGCTCAACTTTATTGTTGACCCGTTGTTACATGCCTTGCAGGTCGTTAGGTGCTTATGGAGCTTGCACAGGGAGGAGTGATCGTTGTGGGACATGGATTGTTGAGTTCCATGTTAAACATTTAAACTTTATGGACTTATTACTTATGTTTGGGTTTCACGTTTTATGCTTCCGCTGTTAACTTAAAGTTGTTTACTTTCTTTTGGACACCAGTTATATTGTGGTTGGTTTTATGTACTTAATTACGTTGTTCAATATGATTGGTGGCTTGATCCTGGTCAGTCACGCCTCCATGCGGTGATACTCCGCTTGTGGATTTTGGGGGTGTGACATCCTATTTGCTTCATATGTTGACTTAGCATATCTAGCACCTTGATTTCATAAACACTATACTTCGTATGTTGGCTTAGCATACGTAGTACAAGGTTTCGAAACAATTTCTCGCTACACGAATTCCAAAATCCTTATAGGACCTTCATATCTTCATAATTAGATCCTTGTGGATGTTTAAAGCGCAAAATCAAAGTCCTTAATTGGATTCTTTGTGTGCTTTAATACGTATGTTACGATTCAATAAGGACAAAACCAAATCCTTATAAGATCTTCCTATCTTCATAGTTAGATTCTTGAGGATGTTTAAAGTACTAATTAAAGTCCGTTGATTGGATACCTGGTGTACTTTAAATGCAAGTGTACAAATCGATAACAAATTGATAACAAGTTAATGACCAAGTTGACAATTATGTGATTATGTGTTTATGTGTTTATGTGTGATCCAAATGCTCGCTATCCAAATCTTTGTAGAATCTTCCATATCTTCATATGATGGATTCCTAGAAGGATATCCGAAAGTACTATCTTAAATCCTTAATGGACTTCTATGCAATAGTTAAGACCCTTGGATTGTAAAGTACTATTCAAAAGTTAAAGAGACCCTTTGGTGGTCTAGTTAAAGAGATTGATTCGTCAATCTAGTTAAAGAGATCATGTGTTGATCTAGTTAAAGATACCCTTTGGTGGTCTTGTTAAAGAGATTGATTCGTCAATCTAGTTTAAGAGATCATGTGTTGATCTAGTTAAAGAGGCCCTATGGTGGTCTAGTCAAAGTATCACAAGATGATTCGTTTGATTCTTTCCCCTACACATTATAAAATAAACTGTGCAGACTGTGCAAGGAATTACATAATTATGGATGCATACATAATTATGGAATTCAGTGCACAGAAACCACAACAAGTTTTGTCATGTGTTAAGTTAAACAAGAAACAAAAGTTATCTATATTCATTTCCATTTCTGATGAAGTATCCACTGAGGAAAAATGAACTAACTACTCATTTTTTGCTTCTAAAAGAGATATCCACTGGGAAATAAATAATATATTCGAGAACCATATTCATTTTCGTTTCCGATGAAGTATACACTGAGGAAAATGAACTATCCGTTCATTTTCACTTCTGAAAGAAATATCCACTGAGGAAAGTGAATAATGTGACAACTCGTATTTCAGAAACTTTCATGTACTTTGATGTAACTTGCTTGGACTATATGTGATATGTGGTTTTAATGGAATGTTAGTTATGTTATATGATTGTGTGTGTAATGTATATATAATGTCGTCGCACAACTCAACTCAACCGCACAACACTTGGCCGAACGCACAAGCCCTTGGGCTTTTGTTCCACCCCTCTCTCGGCCCATTATACTCGAACTCGAAGCCTATGGGCAGCCCATGCAAGGGTTCGGTCACTCCCCTATATAAACTGATACAAAACCTTTGTGAGGTTTTGTTTCCTCATTATTTGCAAGCACATAACACACACACACCAAACCCTAGTTCTCTCCTCCCTCTCTTCAAAGACCAACGGCAACACCCTCTTCCTCGAAGACTTTCTTGTTCGATACAATCTCATTCCACTTTTCCGTCGGTTAGTTTTCCATCATTGTATCCTTGTATGTTGTTCTACCATGATTGTTTGTGATAACTAGGGTTGTTTATGTTAAAAGATTTGATCATAGGAATTCGGAATATGTGTATGTTTAAGGGTTGAGATTAAATCAATGGCAATCTTGTAATATTTGAGTTTAATTAATTGATTGTTTTAAATGAGTAGGGGCAATTTTGTCAATATATCGTGTTTTAAATCAATTAGATAACCGCAATCCCTACTTTCACGGGATTTTCCCTCTCTCTCTCCATTATTGATTTCATTTTCTCTATCTCTCTCTCCAATCCAACTGTAAACCTAATAAAACCTACGATCTCTTTCCCCTTGCTGTTGGCGACGCAAAACAGGACCCCAAGAGCATTCAGATTTCGGTTCCAAGGCTTGTTCATACCCCTTTTCTTCACTAGGTATTCATATCTTGTGTTGTGATTAAAGTTCTTGAAGTGCATATACGTTTTCGGTCGTAAATCTGCTTGTAACTTGGCTGCATTTTTGCTGTTTTAATTGATGATTGTAGAGAGGCTTGTACCGTGGTTTCTGAGTCGTTCTTGATAAATGGAAGGATTACCAGCATGGATGGTAAAACACGGCGTCAAGAAATCTGCTTGCTGTTAAAACACAGCGTCAAGAAAACTGCTTGCTGTTAAAACACAATGTCAAGAATACTCCAGCAATCTGCTTGCTGTTAAAACACAGCGTCAATAAATCTGCTTGCTGTTAAAACACAATGTCCAGCAATCTGCTTATTATTAAAACACAGCGTCAAGGAAATACGCATGTTGTTAAAACACAATGTCAAGGAATCTGCTTGCTGTTAAAACACAATGTCAAGAATCCTCCAGCAATCTGCTTGTTGTTAAAACACAGCGTCAAGAAATCTGCTTGCTGTTAAAACACAGCGTCAAGAAATATGCTTGCTGTTAAAACACAATGGCCAGCAATCTGCTTGCTGTTAAAACACAGCGTCAAGAATCCTCCAGCAAATCTGCTGACTTAAAACACAATCAGATTTGTTAAACTCCAGTATAAAAACAACATGTTGTAAAACACATTATGATGTAATGTAATCATCAAAAAACACAATGTGATGTAATGTGACATAGACAACAACATAAAACACATTCAGAGTGTTAAAATGCAAAAAGAACTGTTAAAACACAACCTGATTATATATTGACTTCAGAGTGATAAAACACACTGACTTTAACCTCTCTGACTGGTAAAACACATCACCAAGACCTGCTGATAGTTTTCCAGATAAACACATTGACCTCCAGATTTGAATTTGAATTTGAATTTGAATTCGAAAACAACAAAAATTCCGAAAATCATGGAATGTTAGTTAATGAAAAATAAATTCCAAAATTAAAATTAAAATGTGAAATTAGATAGTTGCCCTTTTAGTTAAAATAACTCAATGCCAAATGTCCAATTCTCATTGCTTCCTAGACTTTCTAGGAAAAATAGACTTTCCACCCAACTCCTACTCTCCTAGTTAAATCAAAGTGTTTGTTGGAATGCTTGGGGTATACAAGCTTGAGGTCTTCTACACTTGAAGGCAACTGTTCAAGAAGCATCATCTTCTTCATATCCATTACTCCTTGCAAGGTAGTATTCTAAACACCCTATGGTTGTGTTTTAATTTTTGATAGCATGCATGTTCATATATGGATCCGGGTATTGGGTTTTACATATAAAATGGGTTTTATATCTTGTAAGTAACATGTTTTAAATAATAACTTTCCGCTGTGTTTTTATTTTATATGGATAAAATACTTTGATAAACATGTGAAAAACCCAACAATGGTATCAGAGCCGCTTATATGAGTGCATGCTTCATAGGATATGAAATTTTTGGGTTTCGGGTTTGGGTAAAACCCTATGGCCAAAATTTTCACCATGGTTATCCCTTTGTTTTTCAAGATTATATTCTTACATGCATAAATGAATCTTGAAAAATTATTTAATTTGGATGATTATTTTGTTTGGACAAAAACCCACATTTTTCGGTTTTTCATTCTTGACCGAAAAATTGTAGGTTGTAAAAGGGAACCATTTTGCTTCTTGAATTTTATATATGTGGATATATATTGTGGTGTTCATAGCCTAGCCATGACCTTATGGTTGAATATTTGTGTTTGTGATTTATATTTAATTATTTCAATGGGTTGTAATAATTATTATTTTTGTTCTTCCATTTGTAAAGTTATGTAATTTATTTATTTTCATTTGGTATGTAAAATAAATAGATTAGGTGCATTTTATTTTACTAGAAAAATGTATTAGGATACCTTTTGTAAAAGAAGATGCACACAAAAATGCGGTTTTGGTTTTGGCCAATTTCAGGCCTAAAGGACTTCATAGTTCCTAATGGGATTTTAGCCCGATAACCAAAACACATTTTTGAAGTCCAAAGGAGTTTGGAGCTGAACATAAAAGACATTTGGAAGCTCAAAGAAAGTGGAGAAATCACAACACAAAAGGAAGACTTGAAGCATTTGGATGCGGGATCAAGTGGGAGTTCAACGACACATTATTTGTGTCATTTTTCACCCCTTAGGAAGGACCTTTTGGCACACTTGTTTCGGCTAACAAGTGTTGTCAAAAATAGTTGGCTATGGTTATGCACCTATTGTTATGTATGTTGTGCTTGTGTGGTTGTTTATTTATGTTGTTTGGATGATATGTTGATATGCATGCTTAACAAACTAATAATCAACAACAAGCTTAAAATTGGTTCTTGATAAATCATTAAAAATGGTTAATAAAAGGTTATTCAAAATTAATGATTTTATAATAAAATGGGTTTTATTAAAAGAACCTTGAAAATTTGTTTTCACAAAAGTACCAAGGATTTGAATGCATGCAAATGTATGGTACATAATGTTTTCTAAACTAGACTTTTGAAAACTCAAAATCCCTTTTATGAAACAAGTCAAATGTGACACCTGGGTCACTACGACCATCAAACAAATACTAAACCAATGAAATATTGTATTTCATACTTGGGATTTGTAAAAATATGTGTATCATTTGCACATATCAATTCTTGTTTGATTTCAAGCTCTAAATCGCTTTCTGGAAGGTTATACGCGCGCTGATGCGTAAATAAAACCAGTTTAATGAAACAAACACTCTGGAATAGTGACATATAATTAACATACCTTAAATAACCTTTACATAACTTAGAAATAAGTTTTGAAGGCTTTGGTATGGCAAAAACAAGTTAATTTGCTTACAGGGACTAAATTTGACAAACTGCGAAAGTATGCCAATTTGAACTGAAAAGAACATTCCGGAACATGACCATAAGCTAAACATACCATAAATATCATTTACATATCTTAGAAATAGGCTTTGAGGGGTTCGGTGTGCTAAAATAAACTTTATGCTCAT
>JARYGA010049647.1:0-21873 GCA_030545235.1 Helianthus tuberosus
ATGGGATTGCTTAGGGATTCATTGTTCTATGATGATCTTGTCATGACCCCTTGCAGGAATCTTGATGAAGTAAGAACTAGGGACCTTAGGTTCATCCGCCTAGAGGATGACAAAAGGATCCAGGAAAGATTGACAGGATCCTCCAGACAGGAAAAGCAAGGATCCAACTTCAGGAACAACAAATCAAAATCCTACAACAAATCTGATAACCAGAATGTGCATGCAGTGGAACAGGAAGAAGATGACGAGGATTATCCTCCCATTTCTGAATACTGTTTCTCTGTTGATAACAATGAACTAATTCTTGCAATGCAGAATTTAGGTGAGAAAGCTAGGTGGCCGAGAAAAAGTGATAAACCAGCTGCTACAAAGGATAAGTCCAAGTGGTGTGCATATCATGAGGATTTTGGGCATCTCACTGAAGAGTGTATTGCACTTAGAAAGGAAATTGGTTACTTGTTAAGCAAGGGGCATTTGAAAGAGCTTTTGGGACGAAAGAAGTCAAGGATCCAGGATCCTGAAAGGATCCCGGAAAAGGCTCCTGCTCCTCCAGCAGATGCACAAGTTATAAATTTTATATCCGGTGGATCAGACATTTGTGGTACTTCCTTTTCAGCAGCCAAAAGACATGCCAAGGAAACCAAGATGGATAATGGAGATAGACCCATCCGGACGTCCACTGTCACCGAGGATAAGATCATAACTTTTGATGAGGATGATCGTCTTGATGTTCAGGATCCTCATCATGATGGTCTTGTTATTACCCTATTTATTTCTAATCATTTTGTTCGCAGGATCCTTATAGATGGAGGAAGCTCTGTGAACATCATTCAGCTTGATGTCCTCAAGAAGATGAATATCCCGGAGTCTGATATTGTTCCAAGATCCTCAGTCCTTGTGGGTTTCAGTGGGGAAACCAAGAACACACTCGGGGACATCAAACTCCCTATCTATATTGAAGGACTCCATTCTTATCAGAAGTTTTGTGTTATAGATTGCTTATCTTGTTGTAATGTTATCCTTGGCAGGCCATGGATACATGACATGAAGGCAGTCCCATCTACTTATCATCAGTGCGTGAAGCTTCCTAGTCCATGGGGAGTGGTGAAAATTGAGAGTGATCAACAAGAAGCTAAGAATTGCTATACCTCATCAATGAAGCCAGCCTCAAGACCAAGGGAGCAATAGCAATTAAAGTATCATTCAAGAGATGTCTTGGAGGCAAGAGAGCAGGATGTAAAGGAAATCCTCATGGATCCTCATGATCCTGAATCCAGGATCTTCATAGGATCAGGGATCCTTAGCGAAATTGAACAGGATCTAGTATCCTTCCTTAAAAGAAGGAAAACTACCTTTGCCTGGAAGCATGAGGATATGATAGGTATATCTAAAGATATAATTACTCATAAACTCGGCATTGACAGGTCATTCAAGCCAATTCATCAAAAAAGAAGGAAGTTTGCACTTGAAAGGAATGCTATTATCCAGGAGGAGGTAGATAAGCTACTTCGGGCAGGTATGATAAGAGAGGTTAAGTATCCAAGGTGGTTAGCCAATGTGGTTCTTGTTCAAAAGAAAAATGGAAAGTGGAGGGTATGTGTCGATTTTACTAATTTAAACAAGGCATGTCCCAAGGATCCTTTCCCATTACCCCACATTGACTCCATGGTGGATGCTACCGCGGGTCATGAGTTGTTGACTTTTATGGATGCTTCATCTGGATTTCAACAAATTCAGATGAAACCATCTGATCAAGAGGATACGACCTTTATGACCCGAACTGGTATATATTGTTATATTGCTATGCCATTTGGACTAAGGAATGCAAGTGCTACTTATCAAAGGCTAGTCAATATGATGTTCAAGGAACAAATTGGACACACTATGGAAGTCTATATAGATGACATGGTGGTTAAGTCCAAGAAAGCTGAGGATCACCTTAAAGACTTGGAGGAAGCATTCAATATCCTTGATAAATTTAATATGAAACTAAATCCTTCCAAGTGTCATTTTGGTGTTAAAGCAGGTAAATTCTTAGGCTATATGGTGACAAAGAGGGGCATTGAAGCAAGTCCAGAGTAGATTAAGGCTATTGTGAATATCAAATCTCCTACCAATGCCAAGGATGTGCAAAGACTGACAGGCAGGATCGCAGCCTTGAACAGGTTCATATCTAAATCCTCAGAAAAGTGCAAGGAATTCTATGACATTCTGAGGAAGAACAAGAAATTTTAATGGACCGAGAAGCTTGAAAGTGCCCTCAAAGCTCTTAAGGATTACCTATCCTCAGCCCCCGCCTTGATGAAACCAGAAAAGGGGGATATATTATTCTTATACTTAGCGGTATCCTCAAAAGCAGTAAGTGCGGTCCTTGTTAAGGATCACCAAGGTACACAACATCCTGTTTATTATGTAAGTAAGAGTTTACTTGATGCTGAATCCAGGTATTCACACTTAGAGAAACCTATCCTTGCATTAATTATGGCATCTACAAAATTAAGACACTATTTTGAAACTCATGCAATTATTGTTAAGACTAATTTTCCAATTAAGAATGTTCTCAGGAAACCTGAAATGTCAGGAAGGATGGGTAAATGGGCAGTGAAGCTTAGTGCTTATGATATAAGATATGAGCCTAGAACTGCCATTAAATCCCAGGCCTTAGCTGACTTTGTGGCAGAATTTAGTAGTGACTTGCAAAAGGAAGCTGAGCTAGAGGTCCAACAGCTAGAGGAAACTAAGGATCCTTGGATACTCTTCAGTAATGGAGCCTCTAATGTAAAAGGAACAGGACTTGGAATACTACTAAAATCACCACAGGGGGACATAATACCCCACTCCATAGCTTGTGAATTTCAAACTACCAACAATGAGGTTGAATATGAAACCTTGATAGCTGGTTTGCAAATTGCCAAGCATATGAGGATCAGGTATCTTGAGGTACATGTAGATTATTTATTGATCACTAATCACTTTAATGGATCCTATGCTGTTAAAGGTGAAAAGCTAATCAAATATTGAGAGATAGTCAAAGAATTGGCACTCTCTTTTGTTTCCTTTAGTTTGACACAGGTACCAAGGGAAGAGAATGCAGAGGCTGATGCATTAGCGAATCTAGGATCATCCTTGAAGATCCCGGAGGATATCAAGATCCCTATTATCCATATCCTGACCATTGCTATCGAGGATCATGTAGCTATGGAAATAGGAGAGGATTCTGCGATCATCCCTAGTGATGATACTCAATCTCATTCAGGATCATGGATCCTTCCAATCATGAGATACATACAACATGGAGAAATTCCTACAGGAGAAAACCCCAGGGCTTTCAAAATCAAGGTATCTCAATTTACAATATTGTATAACATGTTGTATAAACGATCTCTTGCAGGTCCATATCTAAGATGCATTGAGGATCCTGAAATCCAAGAAGTCCTAAGGGATTTCCATGAAGGAGATTGCGGAAACCACATTGGGGCAGAGCATTATTCTCAAGGATCCTGAGGACAGGATACTATTGGCCTACTATGAAGAAGGATGCTGTGGAATATGCCAAGAAGTGTGATCCTTGTCAGAGACATAGTAATATCCTTCATCAACCAGCAGAGCTTTTGCATCCTATATCCTCTTCATGGCCATTTATGAGATGGGGAATGGATATAGTTGGTAAGCTTCCTAAGGCACCTGGTGGAAAAGTATTTATGCTTGCTATGACTGATTACTTCTCCAAGTGGATAGAGGCTTAAGCCTTTGCTCAAGTCAGAAAAAAGGAAGTTATATCCTTTATTAAAAGAAACATTATTACTAGATTTGGTATCCCTTCTGAAATTGTTTGTGATAATGGATCCCAATTGATTGGGAATAGAACTACTAACTTTTGTGACAGCTGGGGGATTAAGATGATAACATCAACACCAGTCCACCCACAAGCTAATGGCCAGGCAGAATCATCCAACAAGATCATCATCAACAATTTGAAGAAAAAGCTTGAATCCAAGAAAGGAAAATGGGCAGAAGAACTACCTTATGTACTTTGGGCTGATAGGACAACTCCCAAGAATGCTACTGGTCAAACTCCATTCTCTTTGAAGGACTCCATTCTTAGATATTTTCCATTATCGCTGGCATAGAGCTTGATGTGTTCTTTTTAAAAATGGAAAATATCTAAGCTGATGGAAAGCATTTTAGAATACCACCAATCCTGCTGATGGAAAGTTGGCACCAAAGTGGGAAGGCCCTTACTTGATCGAAGCTGTGGCAGGAAAGGGGGCATATCGATTGCTAACAATGGAAGGTGACTTGCTACCAAGAGCTTGGAATGCTGTCCACTTAAAGAAATACTTCATGTGATAAGGATCCATGTCCTTACCTGACAAGTATCCTTGAAGGATCCTTACCAGACAGATGATCCTCATCATGGTAATATTCCAATCTCAAACTATTTCATTCTTTAGTTATCATATATAAGGATAAGGATCCTGCATCCTTTATCCTCCTTTCACTTGATTCTGAGTTTTGAAGGTTCAGGTATCCTTAACAAAGGATTGAGTATCCCCAGAAGTATCCAGTTATTTGGGCTTGACCCTAGTTATTTGGGCTTGACCCCAGTTATTTGGGCTTGACCCCAGTTTGGGCCTGTCCCCGGTTTCTCCAGTAGCGCACGGTGATCCTGGTATAGTTCATGGCAATGGGACCAGTACTCGCTTTAGGGGCTGACAATTTCATTGTGCTGGCTATATTCAGGATCCTACGTATAATGGAAGACGTACCATACATCTGTTCCTAAGGTTTCTAACGTTTTCACGTTAGCTAAGGTTTTGGCATTTTCATGTCACTAAGTTTGGATAGTCGCTAGTGAGGGCCATACTCCAATTTACACACGATCCTTTGGGCTTGTCCCCAGTTATCCTTTGGGCTTGTCCCCAGTTATCCTTTGGGCTTGTCCCTGGTATATTGGGCTTGTCCCCAGAATTGTTGGGCTTGTCCCCAGTTACTAACTTTTATCTTATATTGGCTTAGTCCCAAGTTGTATCCTATTTCAGGTTTTTGAAGCTAAACGACCAAGGTTTTATCTTATATTACCTTCTACTAAGGTTTGTCTTTTGGTTAACCTGAATATAAGTGTTAAAGGTTAGGATCCTAACTTGGATTCTTAGGTATGATCCTTAACTATTTTGATTCTATTCATTATTCATCTAAGTTACCCTTATCCTTTGACAACTGAACTTGTGATCCTTAAACTACACTAGTTTTCAGAAGTTGTTGACTATAGGATATGTGATCCTTGATCATATCCTAAACTTTTTGAGAATATTTATTAAATTTTTCTTCTTTACTTAATAAATTCAGACAAAATATGTATCACAACAATTGAAAAATAAAGTACTTACAAGGATAACAACACAGGAAAAAGCCAAAAAGTTAAAGTTCTTTTATTCACAAAACATTAAACCCTTTAAGGTTGTCAAAATTGCCAACCCACGTTTCTACCAGCAAAACGTGGCCCGTCCACATGGGTTGGCAAAGGGTGTCCATTGTTAACGAGTCTTAAGAGTGCAGGAAATAAAAGATGGCAGGATAACGAGTGGCTTCATCCCCCAAACAGAGGATCCATCCACCACCCATTATCCTACCTATTGTCTGAGGATCCATGATCCATAACCCTAGAAACTATTGTTCAAATACAACCCAAGATTGTTTCAAAACACCATAACCAAAATAAAACTACCAAGTCCTAAAAAATGGGCTCCGGCCACGTCTAGAAATATCCATCATCGCCCATTCCTGCAACCTACACCTTTTCTGCATCACCATCACCTCCTCCAGCTCCAGTATCACCTGCATGATCCTTCATCCCACTGCTGCCAGCCTCGATTGCCAGGATATCACCAGCCTCTTCTTCATCGTCCAGCTCAGCCAATCTAGCCTTCCAGCCCTCTACGTCCCAGCTGCTCTTGTCAAAGTCAGGATCCAGAGCTTCTTGGGCCATCTGTAACTGAGTTTTGTACATAGCAATGGCAGCGGAGACTTTAGCATCATTTGTGATCTCATTCTTCTCCTGATCAGCAGTGATATGAGCCAGGACAAGTTCCCTCTTCACTAGATTGACATCGTTTTCGAGGGAGGCGATCTTCTGATCCTTGGCCAGCATGATCTTTTGGAGGTCCAAACACTTTTGCTCAACCTCTTCAACATTGCCTATGTAGTCCTCGATTTCAGCAAATTTATGCAAAAAGACAATGTGAAGTTTAGGATCATATGATCCTCAACTGGGCAGGATAACTTAGCAAAGTCAGTGATCCTTACATCAACAAAGTACTCAAGGAACTGGTGGCGGATTAGAGGCAGGCCTTCTAGATTGTCAGCCTCAGAGGCTTTCCTCTTCTTTCCCTTGGAAGCAGTAGCCTTGGGGATGGCAGTACTTGGGCTAGCAGCAGCCTTCTTCCTTCCAGACCTGGGACCAACAGTGGTGAGATCGGTGATACTGAAACAGGTAGCAGACTTCGATGATTTTCCAGCACCTACGCATCCAAAACAGATAAGTATCCTTATTTCATTTTTATTTAAACATTTAATTATGTACAAAATGGGATACTTACTTGACATTGTGACAGAAAGTGAGGATACCGCTTGAGAATCCTGGGTATTTGCTTGGAATGATCTTATCGTAGGATCAAGCCTCCGGAAAGCAGCAAGCCTTTCCTTCGTTGCAGGTGTTGTAATAAGGTGTGAAACAGTGATAGCTGCAAAATGGAAACAAAAGGATGTTAGTGATCCTCAACAAAAACAAGGTTATCCTGTGATCCTTCTCAGGATCCTCTATCCTACCATGGGTGGTCCGTTTTCTGGGCAGATCCTTTCCATCAGGGATAGAATCCCTTCTGACAAAGAAGAATCGCCATTTCCAGTTGGTGTCATTCTTAGTGGCTTTGAAGATGGGGTGTTCTTCACTAGGTTTATGTTTGAGTAGATATCGGTGAGATCCATGGCTCACAAGGTCATACATCTCTGCAAACTCCGACATTCCCAGATCATTACCTTCACGCTCAATGATTCTTTCAAGGGTATACAAGACCCTCCAGATCATTGGCATTGCTTGGATGTAGGAGATGCCGGTGAGAGAGAAGAAGGATTGGGTGAAATCTGGAAAAGGATACGAGTATCCTATTGTAAATGGGGTGACCGGACAAGCTACCCAGTTTTTGGAGACAAAGTCGCTCAGGACGGTGGGATCAAAAGTTTTGAAATCGGTGTTCGCCGGAAAACAATGGCGAATCCTATCTATCTGTGGATCAGTAAAGTAACATCGTTCCTTTTCAGAGTCGTCGATGATCTTTTGGATCTTCAAGGGACTGTCCTTCTTGTGATCCTTAGCTGGTGAGGATCTTGGCATCATCTTGGTCATAACGGTGGTGAAGAAGAAGAAACAGAGCAAGAAGATGAAGAGAGAAAGGAAAGAGGAGTACCTGATCAGATCTTCGAATGAGGATTTAAAGGATGAAATGCACGAATTTAAATGCTCTCTAACCCTTATCTCTAATTTCAATTTATAATGATGATCTTGCAGGATAGTCACTTCAGTGACGTCAGGATGGCAACGGCTAGTCAGAATTTAACGACTATATATCCGTTGGTTTGTTACGGATAAGAACGAGAAAACACAACTCGTTTATTTACACTTCACTCCTTATATTTTGGGGGCAATTGTTAGGGGAGGATTTTTGAATGATCAGTGATCCTCAATTACTGTTGGGCTTAGGGATCCTCAATTCTGTCTGAATTAGTGATCCTCAGAGAGTATGGTAGGATCAGGATCCAGGATCATCATAAGGATCCTTATACTAACAATTGTCTGCTTTGAATATGATGTTGTTTTGCAGGAGTACGAGCTTGGACTTGGTCTTGGCGATATTCCTGGAGCATATTCCCTTTTTATTCCGCACGTGCTTGACCAATATGGACGTTATGGAGTTCGTGGGAGACTTGCATGGAATGCGGATAATTAGTTAGCTTAGATATTTTCCATTTTTAAAAGGGGATAGCGAGCAAGATTAGAACACTTGGCTATTTTTAGCTTAACACACACACTCGTAACTGCTCTCATCAGCTCTCGACAATTCACTAGGCGATTACACACTTTTTTGCACATTACACTCTAGTGATCCTTGTAACTAGCTCGCTATCATCCGAAGTTGTAATAACTTGTTTGTTTAATATGAGTTGGTGATCGGTAGTTTCCATCACCCGAGGTTTTTTGTGCCAGAGATCAACTCTTGATCAAGGGCTTTTTCCTCGTATAAATCTTTGTGTCACTTGTTCATTACATTTCTGAGTGATCCTTAGCATTGTTCATTGATTTAAGCATCACACCTCACAACAGAAAGTTTGGTTGCATTATCTTGGCTTGATTTTTGACCAAAACATCATCTATACAGACTTCCATAGTGTGTCTAATTTTCTCCTTAAACATCATATTGACTAGCCTTTGATAAGTAGCACCTGCATTTCTTAGTCCAAATGGCATAGCAATATAACAATAGATACCCGTTGGGGTCATAAAGGCTGTATCCTCTTGATCAGATGGTTCCATCTGAATTTGTTGAAATCCAGATAAAGCATCCATAAAGGTCAACAACTCATGAGTCGCGGTAGCATCCACCATGGAGTCAATGTGGGGTAATGGGAAAGGATCCTTGGGACATGCCTTGTTTAAATCAGTAAAATCGACACATACCCTCCACTTTCCGTTTTTCTTTTGAACAACAACCACATTGGCTGTCTTGGATATATAACCTCTCTAATCATACCTGCTCAGCGCAGCTTGTCTACCTCCTCCTGGATAATGGCATTCCTCTCAGGTGCAAACTTTCTCCTCTTTTGATGTATGGGTTTGAATGACCTGTCAATGCCAAGCTTATGAGTAATTATATCTTTAGAGATACCTGTCATGTCTTCATGCTTCCAGGCAAAGGTAGTTTTTCTCCTCTAGAGGAAGGATACTAAATCCTGTTCGATATCATTGAGGATCCCGGATCCTATGAAGACTTTGGATTCAGGATCCTGAGGATCCATAAGAATAACTTTCACATCTTATTCTCTTGCTTCCAGGACATCTCTTGGAGGATGCTTTAATTGCTATTGCTCCCTTGGTCTTGAGGCTGGCTTCATCAATGAAGTGTAGCAATTCTTTGCTTCTTGTTGGTCACTCTCAATCTTCACCACCCCCCATGGACTAGGAAGCTTTACACACTGATGATTTGTAGATGCAACTGCTTTCATGTCATGTATCCATGGCCTGCCAAGGATAACATTGCAACAGGATAAGCAATCTATTACTTAAAATTTCTGAAAAGAATTAGGTCCCTCTATGTAAATGGGAAGCTTAATGTCCCCCAATGTGTTCTTGGTTTCCCCACTGAATCCTACAAGAACCGAAGATCTTGGGATAATTTCTGATTCAGGGATGTTCATCTTCTTGAGGACATCAAGCTGAATGATGTTCACTGAGCTTCCTCCATCTATAAGGATCCCGCCAATAAAATGATTAGATATAAACAAAGTAATAACAAGACCATCATGATGAGGATCCTGAACATCAACACGATCATCCTCATCAAAAGTAACAACTTTTTCCAGTGTAACAGTAGAAGTTCGGACAGGTCTATCCCCATTATCCATCATGGTCTCCTTGGCATGCCTCTTGGCTGCTGAAAAGGAAGTGCCACATATGTCTGATCCACTGGATATGAACTTGATAATTTGTGCATCAGCAGGAGGAGCATGAGCTCTTTCTAGAACTTTTTCAGGATGCTGGATCCTTGATTTTTTTTCTTCCCAACAGCTCCTTCAAGTGCCCTTTGCTTAACAAATAACCAATCTCTTTTCTTAGTGCAATACATTCTTTAGTGAGATGACCGAAATCTTCATGATATGCACACCATTTGGATTTGTCTTTTGTTGTAGCTGCCTTATCACTTTTTCTGGGCCAACTTGCTTTTTCACCTAAGTTCTGCATTGCAAGGATTAGTTCATTGTTATCAACAGAAAAACAATATTCAGAAATGGGAGGATAATCCTCATCATCCTCTTCTTGCTCCACTGCATGCACATTCTGGTTATCAGACTTGTTGTATGACTTAGACTTGTTGTTCCTGAAGTAGGATCCTTGCTTTTCCTGCTTCGAGGATCCTGCCACTCTTTCTTGGATCCTTTTATCATCCTCTAGTCGGATGAATCTAAGGGCCCTGGTTCTCACTTCATCAAGATTCCTGCAAGGGGTCATGACAAGATCATCATAGAACAATGAATCTCTAAGTAAACCCATTTTGAAGGCTTCTACAGCCGTAGCAATATCCAGATTAGGAATATCTAACGATTCTTTACTAAACTTAGTGATATAATCTCAAAGTGATTCATTTTGACCTTGTGTTACCCTATATAAGTCACTAGTTAAACGTTCAAATTTTCTGCTACATGAGAATTGGCTATTAAACAGGTTAACTAGATTAGTAAATGAAGTAATAGAGTAAGGGGGGAAGAGTTAGCAGCCATTTAAGAGCTGATTCTGTTAGTGTGGATCCGAAACCCTTGCATAGATACGCTTCTTTTAACCCCTCAGGAATTGGATTGATCTCCATCCTTTCTCTGTATAGAGCTACATGCTCTTCTGGATCCGTTGAGCCATGATATAGCTTCATGGTTGGTATTTGAAATCTCTTTGGTATATCTGCATCACAAAGAGGTGGTGCAAAACGAGATATCTTGTGGCTTCTGTTAGGGGAGGATTTTCTAATCCTAAGGAAAACGGGTCTTCAAGTGCTGCCAAGATCATGGATCCTAAATTCTGTTTGAATTAAGGATCCTTAGCAGGTGTTGCAGGATCAGGATTCAGGATCCTTATTATTATCCTTATGCTAACAATTGTCTACCTTGTATGAAAGTTTGTTTTGCAGGAGCAAAGGCATGGACCAAGTCTCAGCGAAATTCTTGGAGCATATTCCCTCAATATTCCGCACGTGTTTGACCATTATGGACGTTGTGGAGATCGTGGGGAGCTTGCATAAAATCCGGATAGTTAGTTAAACTAATTATTTCTAATTTAAAATGGGGATAACAAGCTTGAGTAGAACACTTAGCTAATTTTGTCTTTCACACACTCTCGTAACAACACTCGAACAGCTCTCGGCAATCTACTTGGCGATTTCATACATTTTTGCACATTGCACACTAGTGATCCTTGTAACAAGCTTGTTATCATCCCGAGTTGTAAACTTCTTTTGTTTAATCTTAGTTGGTGATCGGTAATTTCCATCACCCGAGGTTTTTTATGCCGGAGATCAACTCTTGATCAAGGGCGTTTTCCTCGTATAAATCTTTGTGTCACTTGTTCATTACATTTCTGAGTGATCCTTAATATTGTTCATTGATTCAAGCATCACACCTCACTACAAAAGATTTGGTTGCATTATCTTTTCTTGATTTTTGACCAAAACAGTTTGGCGCCCACCGTGGGGCAATTGGTGCTTCGTACTTGAGAAATTCTTGTTTTTGTGATCATTTCGGTTTGTTACAACCAAGCAGATTGCCTCTTCAGTAAAGAGCACTTCCAGTTCAATGCCAGCGATGAGTTCTTCACAGGGCGTTCCTCCTTTGCCTCCACCACCTTCTGGATCCCAGAAGAATGCTGAAAATGCTGCGAAGAGACAAACCCCCATTTTTCCAAAACCACCAACTTCTTCTGTTACCACTAATCCTACTAATAGTGATCTTTTTTACTTTGATTTTGCAGATGAAGAATCACATACAAGAGCAGGACAAAACCAATGAAAGGATCCTCCGGGAGATTGGTGATATCAAGAAACAGAAGAAATCAGTAGAAGATCACTCTCCTCTGATACCAAGGTCATTGGATTTCAATACTCCAGCTACAACCACCTTGCAAACTGCAGCTCCGGACATCCAGTATCAGAGTGGAC
Organism: Helianthus tuberosus; assembly: GCA_030545235.1. Classification (NCBI taxonomy): domain Eukaryota; kingdom Viridiplantae; phylum Streptophyta; class Magnoliopsida; order Asterales; family Asteraceae; genus Helianthus; species Helianthus tuberosus. Next base: position 11,976 of record JARYGA010049647.1, read on the forward strand.
CATTGGGAAGGCGTTATGGAGCAACAACTATGAGTCAGGCTTTTGGCTCTCACTTCCAGCCTCAAGGATCCTGTTTTCAGTCTTAAGGACCCTCCTTCCAGCATCAGGGATCCTTCGTCAGCTCAGGAGGACATTTGGGAATGCACACAGTCCAAGGATCCTCCATGGTTCAAGGATCCTCTCAGGTCCAAGGATCCTCCATGATTCCAGGATCCTCTCAGGTTCAAGGATCCTCCTTTTAGGTTCAAGGATCCTCTCAGCCCCAAGTATCCTTTAAGGTTCAAGGATCCTCTCATCATCAAGGATCCACCAGCTTTCAGGATCAAGGATTCCCAATAAGTATGCAGCCTCCAAGTTCGGATGTTCATCAAGGAGACTTCATACCAATGCAGACCATTGCTTCCTCTGGTCCTTCAATCATACCAGAATCCCGTCAATACGGATTCACATCTGCAATTCCAAACTTGAATCCCATGGGAGGTAACACTTTTAATAATTCTTATAACACTAACCATGGCTACAGGAGTTACAGAAGCTTAAGGATATGATATCCAGCGTACCAGGAGTGGTTAAACCCATTCCTGAAATTGCAGATGGTAGCCATAGGATATCTCGTTTTGCACCACCTATTTGTGATGCTGAGATACCCAAAAGGTTCCATATACCAACTATGAAGCTATATGATGGTTCAACGGATCCAGAGGAGCATGTAGCTCAATACAGGGAGAGGATGGAGATCAATCCAATTCCTAAGAGGCTAAAGGAAGCATGTCTATGCAAGGGTTTTGGATCCACACTCACAGGATCAGCTCTTAAATGGCTGCTAAGTCTTCCCCCTTACTCTATTACTTCATTTTCTAATCTAGTTAATCTGTTTAATAGTCAATTCTCTTGAAGTAGAAATGAATCACTTAAAGATTATATCACTAAGTTTAGTAAATAATCCTTTGATATTCCTAATCTGGATATAGCTACGGTTGTAGAAGCCTTTAAAATGGGTTTGCTTAGGGATTCGTTATTCTATGATGATCTTGTTATGACCCCATGCAGGAATCTTGATGAAGTGAGAACCAGGGCCCTCAGATTCATCCGATTAGAGGATGATAAAAGAATCCAGGAGAGATTGGTAGGATCCTCAAAACAGGAAAAGCAAGGATCCTACTTTAAGAATAACAAGTTTAAATCCTACAACAAGTCTGACAACCAGAACGTGCATGCAGTAGAGCAAGAAGAGGATGATGAGGATTATCCTCCAATTTCTTAATACTGTTTTTCTGTTGATAACAATGAGCTAATTCTTGCAATGCAGAATCTAGGTGAGAAAGCTAGGTGGCCAAGAAAAAGTGATAAACCAGCTGCTACAAAAGACAAATCCAAATGGTGTGCATATCACGAGGATTTTGGGCATCTCACTGAAGAATGTATTGCACTTAGAAAGGAAATTGGTTACTTGTTAAGCAAGGGGCACTTGAAGGAGCTTTTGGGACGAAAGAAGTCAAGGATCCAGGATCCTGAAAGGATCCCAGAAAAGGCTCCTGCTCCTCCAGCAGATGCAGAAGTTATAAACTTCATATCCGGCGGATCAGACATTTGTGGTACATCCTTTTCAGCAGCCAAAAGACATGCCAAGGAAACCAAGATGGATAATGGAGACAGACCCATCCGGACCTCCACTGTTACCAAAGATAAAATTATAACTTTTGATGAGGATGATCGTGTTGATGTCCAGGATCCTCATCATGATGGTCTTGTTATTACTCTGTTTATTTCTAACCATTTTGTTCGCAGGATCCTAATAGATGGTGGAAGCTCAGTGAACATCATTCAGCTTGATGTCCTCAAAAAGATGAACATTCCTGAATCAGACATCGTCCCAAGATCTTCAGTTCTTGTGGGATTCAGCGGAGAGACCAAGAATACATTGGGGGACATCAAACTCCCCATCTATATTGAAGGACATCATTCTTATAAAAAATTTTGTGTTATAGATTGCTTATCTTGTTGTAATGTTATCCTTAGCAGGCCATGGATACACGACATGAAGGCAGTCCCGTCTACCTATCATCAATGTGTAAAGCTTCCTAGTCCTTGGGGAGTGGTGAAAATTGAGAGTGATCAACAAGAAGCTAAGAATTATTACACGTCTTCTGTGACACCCCAGGAAAACCAGTAAACAACACAACACAACTAGCTTCCTCAGTAACCACGTGCTAAATTTCGGGACGAAATTTCTTTCAAGTTGGGGATAATGTGACAACTCGAGTTTCCAAGATTTCCATCTTCGCATTAATTACACGTTAATTGTTTAAGTTGTTTGTTTACACGACTTGTTTGTTTCACAATTGTACACGTTTATAGTACGTTAAATCATGTTGTGATTGATATGTTATATTCGATGTGCAATATAAGTGTAATTGTTGATATATGTTTGTATGTTTGTTAATATATGGGTGTATGAGCAAAATATATGTATGTGTATTGTATTATTAATGTGATGTGGGTTAATAAAGTCCTTTGCCTAACACCCCTAGCCGAAAACCCATACCCCACTAAAACACATCCCACGAAAACACTCTAGTGTTTTCGTCTACAAAGAGGCCAACGAAAACAGGAATGGGCCTTGGCCCAGTAACGATTTGTTTTATGCTTTGACTTCCAATATTTACGTAAGAACTGTTAATCGGCAAACCCTAGACAACTCTCATCCTCTCTCTCTCGATATCCTTTGAAACCCGACGGCTGACGTGAACATTCGAGTCTTATTCACCGACCGACTTGTTGTCTTCTTTGTTTAGGTTAGTAATCAACTATTGATTAGTTATTTGTTTTGTTTCATCATGTACTATCTGTTTGATTATCACGTGTTAACTGTGATTGCGATTTGTTTAGAATTGAAATACTGAATGATAAATTGATTAGTAACTAGATCTGCATGTATTGAATGTTATGTTGAGATTAAATATCGATGGATATATGATCAGATATTTCGTGAGTAGAAGTTTAATGGTTCTGTTATGATAATATATTGATTGCAAATTGATGCTTTATAAACTGTTATGTTTGAATGATTCTTGTTGAAGCCGTGGAAGTTGTTAGTGATGATTAGGGCTTCGGTGTTTGTAACTGTTAATGTTGATGATGTTGATGATATAACCGACGAAAACCAAAACCCCTTCCAACAAAAACACTACCTTGACGAAAACACTTTGGGATTTCGTTGCCCAAGTGTTTTCGCCAACAAAGGATTTCGGCCCAAGTGTTTTCTTCACAAAGTTGATTTCGGCCCAACTGTTATGTCTGATTATGTGGTTGTAATCGTTTAATAGTCAACAAGAATTCTTTGGTTAAGAGATGCTTGTGCCAATGGTTTAAGTGTTGGTATTTGAATAAGTCTGACATGCATATGCTATTGAAATTTATGATTAGGCCATTCAAGTCTTGATTTACATGTGATGACAAATACTTGATTTAATCAATGATAGTGGCCGACATCTGTTTCTATGCACATGCTATACATTACATTACATATGTTATTAGATATTGTTGTGGAATTTGGGTTCATGTGAACTGATGGTCATATATTGAGTTAATTGATACCCAGTTAAAGCAGTGGTACACGATTTGGGGTGCATTGGGCTCGAGTAAGGGGGCAGTGGCATATTGAATTGGTTTGGGTTTGGATTATGTGTATTGGGCCGATTGGGATGGTTGGTAAAACATAATAGGTGGGTTGTAAGCAAATCAAGTGTATATTAATTGTTACTATTGGGCCAGCTTATTCTAAGTAATATTTGACTGCTTGGTTAAAACATATGTTGGATTGGACTTGGAATGTAGTGGGCCGTACGTACTAAGTGATTATGCGATGATACTGGATTAACTGCTATGATTTGAATTGCATGAGTGTATTATACGAACAATTATGGTGTATTATGTGAACATGGAATACGTGAGTTAACTATATGCGTAACGTGTGGATTATGTGCAACTGAGATTAATTGTTGTCGGTAATTATGTTAGGACGTTTGTGATCAACTATTAAACAAGTAACTAGTCATACCGAGCAAACCAAGGTGAGTTCACACTCTTACCAAGTCATGGGATTCCCGGGGTTGGGAATTGGATTGAATGATTACTTGTACTTACATCACTACTGAAATACGTACCACTGACCTCGTTAGGTGTAGGACACCTATAGATACAGCTAGACTAGTAAAACACGGGAAGCCCCCACTAATCTTCGCACACATGTCTGTGAGACCGCGATACAAATGCTAATCTTCGCAAGCATGTCTGTGAGACCGCGATAAGAATACTAATCTTCGCAAACATGTCTGGGAGACCGTGATACAAATACAAATACAAATACAACTAGTCCAGGATTCATGGGAAACCCCACTAACCTTCGCACACATGTCTGGGAGACCGCGTTACGAATTAATACGATACCTGGTACAAGCGAACAAATGATTTACGAACGAATACTATAACTAAACAACCAACTGTGAACTCGCTCAACTTTATTGTTGACTCATTGTTACATGCCTTGCAGGTCGTTAGGTACTCATGGAGCTTGCACGGGGAGGCACAATCGTTGTGGGACATGGATCGTGGATGCCATGTTAAACGTTTATGACATTTCAAACTTATTACTTATGTTGGGTTTTTCATTTATGCTTCTGCTAAACATTGATACTATACCTTTGTTTTGAACACCTTTCATATTGTTTGGTTGAATTACATTTACTAATTACATTGTTCAATATGATTGGTGGCTTGATCCTGGTCAGTCACGCCTCCAAGCGGTGATACTCCGTGTGTGGATTTTGGGGGTGTGACAGATTGGTATCAGAGCCATTGGTTATAGTGAACTTGGTTTTAATAAGGGTAAAAGTTTTTGTTAAAACCAAACTACAACCTGAACAGTGCTCAACGATCCACAACGACGCCTCGCTCCACGTGCAAGACTCGACATTCTAGGTGATATGATTTATGTTTACATTGCCTACTTGCTAGATTACACAGAACTTTGCTCATGGTATGCTTAGATAAACGTAACAACTATTGTTTGAAAACACTTGTGTGCTTACTCTCTTTTGTCATCGCACTTTCGTGAACCTTTCTCACTCATGTTTCCTTTGGTATGAAGATCATGAGTAGATGTGTCAACATGACTCAAGCCCAGTTGGCGGCTTTGATCACTCGCAGCTGCCCAGGCAGGAGGTATAGCCTGCCATCATAACTCACTCTGGGATATTTAGATCCTACTCTCGTAAACCAACGCTTGTGCTTAATTCTATTTACTCTTACGCACACGACAAGTCTACACGCTCAGCCACCTATATGCACATTCAAGACGTTCATGGACTGTCGTCCTAATACTTTCAGTGGCACTGAAGGAGTAGTTGGACTCCTCCATTGGTTTGAAAAGCTCGAGTCTGTATTCGAGATGTGTGAATGCCCTGAGGGTCGCAGGGTGAAGTACGCCACTGGTACTCTCGAAGGCACTGCGCTAACTTGGTGGAACGCGCAAGTTCAGATGCTGGGCCTGGCGGCTGCTAATGCCACCCCATGGAATGATTTTAAAGAACTGATCAAGCGAGAATACTGTAACCGTGATGACATCCACAAACTGGAAGTGGAATTCTTTAACTTGAAGATGGCGGGGTCAGAGATAGAGGCGTATACGAAACGATCCAACGAACTGGCAGTGTTGTGTCCAACTATGGTGGATCCTCCCATCAAGCGCATTGAGCTGTACCTCAAAGGCTTAGTACCAGAGATTCAAAGTCATGTGACTTCTGCTAACCTTGCTACTATTCAAAATGTTACTCGACTTGCTCATCGTCTCACAGACCAGGCAGTGGAACAGAACAAGCTGCCTAAACGCATTGGTGCTACTACTACTACTACTTCTGCTATTCCCAGTGACAACAAGAGAAAGTGGGATGGAACCTCCAGCAAGGGTTCAACTTCAGTTCAGTCCCAGGCACAGCAGCGAAAGATTGATGACTATCAGAGCCCTGGTCAGCAATCTTCTGGTAGTCAAGGGTTATAACCTCGTCTTAGCTGGTCAGACATTCTCCATCAATCTCATTCCTATAGTTTTGGGTAGTTTCGACATCGACATCGTCATTGAGATGGATTGGTTATCCCAACAACAAGCAGAGATCCTTTGCAAAGAGAAGGTTGTTCGTATTCCCCGTTCTGGCAAGGAACCTCTCGAAATTCAAGGCGACCAGAGTGGTGTTGTTGTGGGCATCATCTCCTTTCTTAAGGCCCAGAAGTGTTTGCGAAAGGGCCACACTGCTATCTTAGCACTCGTTACTGACGCATCAACGAAAGAGAAGAAGATAGAGGATATTCCAGTTGTACGTGACTATCCTCAAGTGTTTCCTAAGGAATTACCTGGTCTACCGCCTCATCGCCAGGTCGAATTTTAGATCGAGCTAGCTCCTGGAGCAGCACCCATAGCTTAAGCACCTTATCGACTAGCTCCAACCGAACTAGAAGAACTGTCCAACCAATTGCAAGAACTCTTGGATAAGGGTTTCATTCGTCCTAGCTCTTCGGCCTGGGGAGCTCCAGTATTATTTATGAAGAAGAAAGACGGTACCTTCCGTATGTGCATAGACTACCGCGAACTAAACAAGGTGACCGTAAAGAATCGCTATCCTCTTTCACGCATTGACGACTTGTTTGACCAGCAGCAAGGGTCGAGCTACTATTCAAAGATTGATCTGAGGTCAGGCTACCATCAACTGAGAGTCCGGGACGAGGACGTCTCCAAAACAGAATTCAGAACACGCTACGGCCACTACGAGTTTCTGGTCATGCCATTCGGGTTAACAAACGCGCCTGCAGCCTTCATGGATCTTATGAACAGAGTGTGCAAGCCTTACTTGGATAAGTTTGAGATTGTATTCATCGACGAGATTCTGATTTACTCTAAGAGTCGGGAGGAACACGAGCAACATTTACGACTCATTTTGGAACTCCTTCGAGCAGAACAGCTGTACGCCAAATTTTCGAAATGTGACTTCTGGCTTCATGAAGTCCACTTTCTAGGCCACGTGGTAAACAAGGATGGGATTCATGTTGATCCATCTAAGGTAGACTCGATTAAGAACTGGCCTGCACCTCGCACACCAACGGAAATCCGTCAATTCTTGGGTTTGGCGGGATACTACAGAAGGTTTATCAAAGACTTCTCCAAGATTGCACAACCCCTCACCTTACTAACTCAGAAAGGCGTTATCTACCGTTGGGGTAATACACAGGAATCAACATTCCAGCACTTAAAGGATAGACTTTGTAGCGCACCTATTCTTTCATTGCCAGAGGGCACAGACGATTTTGTGGCTTATTGTGACGCATCAATTCAGGGTCTTGGTTGCGTACTGATGCAACGGGATAAGGTCATTGCTTACGCCTCGCGCCAACTTAAGATTCACGAAAGGAACTACACTACACACGATTTAGAGCTGGGAGCTGTGGTCTTCGCGCTCAAGATATGGAGACATTACCTGTACGGTACCAAGTGCACCATTTACACCGATCACAGGAGTCTCGAGCATATCTTCAAGCAAAAAGGAGTTGAACATGCGACAACGTCGATGGGTCGAGTTGTTGAATGAATACGAATGTGCCATCAAGTACCATCCGGGCAAGGCAAATGTTGTGGCTGACGCCCTCAGTCGAAAAGATACCACACCTAGGCGTGTGCGAGCACTACAACTCACCATCCAATCTAGTCTTCCTTCACAGATACGAGATGCTCAGGTAGAAGCATTGAAAACAGGAAACGTCAGGGCTGAAGCTTTACGCGGCTCAAGGCAACGGTTAGAACAAAAGGCAGACGGCGCCTACTATGTAACATGACGCATTTGGGTCCCACTCTATGGCAATTTACGAGAACTTGTAATGGTTGAAGCACATAAGTCTCGTTACTCGGTACATCCTGGATCAGATAAGATGTACCACTATCTCAGAGCTATGTATTGGTGGCCTAGCATGAAAGCTCACATAGCAACTTACGTTAGCAAATGTTTGACTTGTACGAGAGTCAAGACCGAATATCAGAAACCATCAGGCCTACTCCAACAACCAGAGATACCACAATGGAAATGGGAGAAAATTTCCATTGATTTTGTTACTGGCCTGCCTAGATCTCAACGTGGGAATGATAGTATTTGGGTGATCGTGCATCGACTCACAAAGTCTGCACACTTCTTGGCTATCAAGGAAACGGATAAGTTTTCCACTCTAGCAGACGTCTATCTTAAGGAAGTGGTTTCGAGGCACGGGGTGCCAACCTCTATTATTTCCGATCTTGATGCGCGTTTTACTTCTGAACTGTGGCAAGCAATGCACAAGTCCTTTGGCTCACGATTAGACATGAGCACAGCTTACCATCCGCAAACATATGGGCAGTCTGAACGCACCATCCAAACTCTAGAAGACATGCTTCGGGCATGTGTAATCGATTTCGGCAACGGCTGGGAAAAACACCTCCCGTTAGTGGAGTTTTCGTATAACAACAGTTAGCACACCAGCATTCAAGCCGCTCCATTTGAGGCATTGTACGGGCGTAAATGCCGATCACCTCTTTGTTGGGCAGAGGTGGGTGACAGTCAGATCACGGGTCCAGAACTTGTAGTAGACGCAACGAAAAGGATTGCTCAGATACGACAACGAATGGCGGCAGTTTGCGACCGTCAGAAAGCCTACGCTAGTAAGCGCCGAAAACCACTCGAGTTCCAAGTTGGGGATCGAGTGCTACTCAAAGTTTCACCCTAGAAGGGTGTGGTTCGTTTTTGGCAAACGGGGCAAACTTAATCCGCATTATGTCGGACCATTCGAAATCATATAGAAAATAGGCAAAGTAGCCTACAAACTAAACCTGCCCGCAGAACTCAGTGCAGTTCACAAGTTTTTTCACGTGTCGAATCTGAAGAAGTGTCTGTCAGATGAGACCCTCATAGTTCCTTTGAAGGAGCTCACTATCGACGATCAGTTGCAATTCGTCGAGGAACTAGTTGAAATCACGGACCGGGACGTTAAGGTCCTCAAGCACACCAGAATACCCTTGTTCGAGTTCGTTGGAACTCCCGTCGTGGCCCAGAGTTTACCTGGGAACGAGAAGATCAAATGAAACTTAAGTATCCCCAGTTATTCGGAAACTGTGCAACCACTACTGAGGCTGAAGCTACTACAGAATTTCGGGACGAAATTCGAAATCAACGCGGGGATGATGTGACACCCCAGGAAAACCAGTAAACAACACAACACAACTAGCTTCCTCAGTAACCACGTGCTAAATTTCGGGACGAAATTTCTTTCAAGTTGGGGATAATGTGACAACTCGAGTTTCCAAGATTTCCATCTTCGCATTAATTACACGTTAATTGTTTAAGTTGTTTATTTACACGACTTGTTTGTTTCACAACTGTACACGTTTATAATACGTTAAATCGTGTTGTGATTGATATGTTATATTCGATGTGCAATATAAGTGTAATTGTTGATATATGTTTGTATGTTTGTTAATATATGGGTGTATGAGCAAAATATATGTATGTGTATTGTATTATTAATGTGATGTGGGTTAATAAAGTCCTTTGCCTAACACCCCTACCCATACCCCACTAAAACACATCCGACGAAAACACTAGAGTGTTTTCGTCTACAAAGAGGCCAACGAAAACAGGAATGGGCCTTGGCCCAGTAACGATTTGTTTTATGCTTTGACTTCCAATATTTACATAAGAACTGTTAATCAGCAAACCCTAGACAACTCTCATCCTCTCTCTCTCGATATCCTTTGAAACCCGACGGCAGACGTGAACATTCGAGTCTCATTCACCGATCGACTTGATGTCTTCTTTGTTTAGGTTAG
>JARYGA010049648.1:0-26774 GCA_030545235.1 Helianthus tuberosus
GAAATCAGAAACACTTTCTGGCGATGAATCTGACTCGTCAAAGTCAGAGGAGCAACAAGTTGAGCTAAAAAGAGAAAATTCAGTTCCACCAATGGATGACGCAAACTTTCCACCATTGCGAGCTGAAAATTTAAAACAAAAAGTTGGAAAAGTAGAGATTTCGAATCAATTCTATTCTGAAAAGAAAAAATTCGATGTCGAAAAAGCTTTTAATGGCAAAGTGAAACATATCTTTGGTAAGATGATTGATGGTAGGGCAAAAGGGGTAAAAGAATTTTATGAATCAAAGAGGAGAACTTACACACCGAGTGAAAATAACTCGGATGCACCCAAAGCTGGTCAGTCTTGGGTGTCAACATTCTTTGCTTAAAAATCCTGACTTGCCGGAACTCCCAGGTTGGTAATTGGGGAGTAGGAATCGGCATCTTTCTTGAGAAATTCACAACTGTTATATTTCGACTTACAGGTAGTATTGTTGATAAGAACTTACAAGTGGTTAATCAAGGTCATTAAGTTGAACTTGATTTAATTTTCATACAAGAGGTTAAAGAAAAGGAAAAGTATTCTTATAAGTGGTAATTTGAAAACAATGTGATGAAACCCCATGATGTGTGAAATCAACAAAACTAATTTTCCGGAAAAACCATTTTGATTAAAACAAACTTAAGTGTTTTGAAATCATAATGGGAAAATAGTTTGTTGTCAGGGGGAGTTCTGATTGTTTAAGCTAAGTGAATGGAGAATTGAAGCAATTCACATTAGTTTGTCATTTTATTTGTACAGTTTATTGCGTTTATTTTCAAATTTTCCTTGAAAATCAAAAAATTGAAACATATTTTTGATTTTAGGGGGAGTAAAAAATTTTAGAAATTTTGAAAATTTGAAAAATCCAAAAACATGATAAAATCTAAAAACCAAAAACATCGAAAATTCTAAAAATGAGTTTTGTTGTGAAAAAAGAGGAAATGATAGTACATCAATAGACAATCACAGTACGCTAAAGAATTGGAAAGTTAAAACGTGATAAACGGTCTCACTGATGATGTGCCAGTAGGTTTTTACACGCTTAGTAGATTGTTTTCGAGATATAAACCTAAATATCATTACTTACTTATCTAGTGGGGAACATCTCTCGGATATATAGGTAAACCCTGAAATCTTGTTTGAAGGGCTTTCTATTTCTGACATACTAGGTCTTTGTGTGTGATGATATCTGGGGTATTATACCGGGACTTCTGATTTTGCGGGAGCAATAGCCTAGTCCTCGTATAATACTTTGCACTGCTTTAATCATAACGCCCACCCTCAGCATAAAAATGATGAAACATTGAAAAATGCTAATCATGTGTTGGTGAAGAAAAGAACCCCAAACGGGACACACCGAAAGACGAGCCATCATCTCTCTGATTGAACGAAAGTTCTAGCCTGAGCTCTCATGGTCTCGCATTAACCCATTTACATATATCATTAGTGTACATTCACCTATAAGACTGAATATAGGAGTCTGGATACGGGAGTATACTCTGAGGTGGGACACACGAATAAGTTTAAGTCCATTAAAACACTAATCTCGTATCTCGAATCAATTGAACTTTGTGTGAAAATTTAAAGTGGATCAGTATACTGACAATCTAAGTGAATCGTTTAGAACTTAAAGTGTTTAAAGCTCAACGGTACTAGTGATTTGTCAAAACCTGATATGATCCTCTTACACAAACTCACAAAAATATTGTCTGTAAATATTTATTTATTGCATTTTAACACACTGAAAATCTTAAAAAACCAAAAAGAATGTGTTTTAGCATAAAATTTTGAAAATTCAAAAAGATTTTATTTCATCTTATTTTCGACAACTGATGTTGGAAAGCTGATTTTCAAAATTCCAAGTGCTAAACATGATGAACGAAAGTGGGTTGGGAGAGTTTGTTTGAAATGAGAAATAATTTTGAAATGATTAAATGGTTCATTAATTTGAAATCAAAACTTGAGTGTTGCAAATACAAGTGGTTAAGCAGAGATTAAAATTGTTATAAATAAAAATACCCAAAACACAAGCTTTGAAAAATGAAGCTAGAGTTTGAATAACTATTGATGATGATTGAATGATATCTACAAGTGGTTTCTAAATTTGTTAAATTTTATAACTTGTAAAATTTACTTTTGGGTAAAGTATGTGCAGGTAAAAAGATTTGAAAGAGCTAGGTTTCGACTCCTGAGGACTTTCCGCATAAGAATATGCAGAATAGAGCCAGGTTTCTGATTCTGTTGCAATGGAGAGCCAGGAGACATTCCTGAACATGTGAAAGCCTATAGATAGTGAATTCCAGACTGCGATCCTAGCTTATCGAAAGGGGGAGTCTGAAGACATACGAGCCAGATTTCAGATTACTGATGAGCTTAAGGAATCAAGAGATCTGATCAAGAGAATTTGAAGAGTCAGGTTGAGATTCTGATAGAAGAAGAGAGAGATTGAGGATGCTTACAGAGAAAGATACTTTGGAAAGAGCGTAAAGACTGATCAAGACTGAAGACTCGACACACTGAAGACTCGTCAACATCCAAGGGGGAGTTTGTTAGTGCATATGTCTGTCGACTTCGTCTTGTATTGAGTCATGTAACTAGATAGATAGACCAAGACACGTAGTACGAGAAAAACGGGAAACAGGTATGAAGCAGTAGGTTCACACGAAATGACCAGTTCGTGCGAACTGGCCAGTTCGTGCGAACTGGACATTGCTGGTTCATGAGAACTGGACTCCCTATATATAGATGAGTCTTGGATTTCATTTGGAACTGGGAACAACTTCTGATTCCGGTAGCGAAGCTCTACCGAAGTGTCGCCAAGCCTGTGTAACGTTGTAAAATCAATCTAATCGACATTTAATCTACTTCTAAGTGTAAATCAAGCTGCTACAACATCAATACGTCTGATTCCGCCTTTCGTATTGATCAAGAACTCTTCTGAACGTCTCGTTTGATCGATTCACCGATCCTACATTTCCAAATTTCGTAGATCGTATGCTTCTGTCTTTGTGCGATACTCCTTTCTCTATTGTATGTTGATGCTGGTGTTGGTTCAGTAGCTACCATAAATGCGTAACCGACAGCGTCCTCTTCTCATAAAAACTCGCTCCAATCAAATCCCTCATCATCTTGAATTACTGCCAAGGCTCTAAATTTTTTTTTGGAGTTTCCTCAATCGGTTTCATCCTGGGTGGCTCCACCCGGTTTAGATGATAGACCGCCTTTCTATAATAATCATCGTGAAACAGATTCGTGGTCTCATCTTCTGTAGAGTTTTGACATTCTCGCTTGAAGTGTCCATTCTGCTTGCATTTAAAGCAAGTCACTTTTGATTTGTCGAATCCGAGCTTCGTTGAAGGACCTCCAATAGAGTTTCTCCTAGTAATTTCCATAAATCTTTGAGCTCTACGAATCACACTCGCCATGCACCAACGTATGTCGATCAGCTCCATCTCCTCTGGATCTATTTGATCATAGTCTTCTTTGGTTAGATTGGTGTTCCCAATCTTTCCGGCAACTAAGCTCTCGTACGACTCCAGAATCGATGCTAGAAATACCATCTGCTGCTTTGTTGTTTCTTCGTTGAAATTATGTGCATTATTCAGATTAACGGCAATGTTGCAGTGGAATACATTCTTTGAAGTACTTTGTAACTGCTGATTATTCGATGCGGATGAAGAAGATGTACTAGAACTAGTTCCATGGTAACCGCTGTTTGATGATGAACCGCTGCTTGGCTTCTCTTGTGTCACAGCATTTGAACTTTCGGCACTAAAGGCAGTTTTTGGTGATGTAACTTTGGGAATCATACTGCCTCGATAATACAGATCAATGTTTTGTTGATACTGTGAACTACTCACCATGTTCATCTTCTTTATTTCTAGCTCATGACCCTCAAATTGCTCGATCAACCAGTCTACCGTCATTTATGCCATTGGTTTGGTGTTTCTGAGCACAGGACCGAAATATTGCCAGTCCTGCTCATTTGGTAGTGCCTCGAACATTTTATCAACCATCTCATCTTCATCTTTCTTGATTCCATATCTGACCAATTCTGCCTTCAGATGACAGAATCTTTCAACCATTTGACGTACACTCTCGTTTTTCATACATCTAAACAAATCAAATTCCTTTTTCAACAAACTTTTCTTATTTTTCACTATTTCCTCACCCCCTATACATTTCTTCTCTAGTTTTCCCCATAAATCTTTTGAGTTATCATAATCAATCAGTGATATGATATCATCTCGAACTGACTGATGGAGCAAGGCAATGCACTTTTGTTTGGCTAGAAAATCCTCCTGCTCTTGTTCTACCAAGTTTTCATGATCCTCCCTCGAAGATTTGAAACCATTTTTCATACATTTCCAGCTATCATAGGCAAATGTCTTTAACCACCCATCGAACCGCTTCGCCCATCTATTATAATCCTCGATCGCCATTAGCTTTGGAGGTTTGTTGTACGTGCCGTACGCATTGTTGACACTCAATGAGTCAGAGATCGCCTTGGTAGCAGTCTTTGGGTTCGTGTTGGAAGATGTGTCTCCTGTGTTGTAGGCAAAAATATCCCCAAATGGATTCATGAACTCGTCTGTCATTGTCAACGTTCCTGGAAAGTCAAACACTTAGTCAAATTTCAAAGTTTCAACCTCAAACACTTGGATCGGATGGTCGTTCGTCCAAATGGTCGTTCGAACGGATGACACAATTGATCTAAGCAACAAGTGAAATCAAGTGACGATTGGCCCTTCGGTCGGATGGCAATCCGATCGGATGGTCCTTCGTTGAATGAGACAAGAACTTTTAACACCAAAATACTTATCCGGTCGGATGGCAATCCGATCGGATGAGTATGACGTCAGCAAATAAGGTAAGAACAATAGCAAGTGTAATCCGATCGGATGGCTATCCGATCGGATGGCTATCCGATCGGATGGCTATCCGATCAGCCATCCGATAGGATGGCTATCCGATCGGATGGCTATCCGATCGGATGGCTATCCGATCGGATGAGTGATGTCAGCAACACTCGAAGAACAGTTCATGATTTTGATCAATTTGAACGTGTTTTAGCTCGAATTTTGTTATGAAAATTTGTAGGAATGATCTATAACAGATTCCGAACAGTTTGATATCAATTTTAGTCCATTTTGTCCGTAAAATGTAGGTTAATTTTTTATTTTTAGCAGTTTTAGGTGTGAAAATATGAAAAATAGATAGAAATGTGGAAAAAGATGATGAAATGGTCAAAATCTCTGGTGAGATTTGACTGAAAATGGCTGAAATCGGCTAAAATCCTTGTGAACTCGCTGTAAACTTCTCTGATTCGTCCTCCTGGATGCTCTGATACCACTTGTGAACGGCCCGTGAGGAAGGGTTCTTGATGAAGAACGTGGCTCGAATCAATCAATACAGAGGTGCGGAATCCCTATGCATCATCTGAGAACAATCTACAACGATATCATCCATAAACATGTCCATTCTCATTGATTGTTGTGAAAGTACAAAAGTTCCAAAGAGAATCGGATAGAGCTTCGCTAGAGACAACTGCCAAAAGTCCTAAACAATGACCCCTACTCCTCTATTTATAGACAAACTTGGGAGGGAATAAGTCATCCGGTCGGAGGGTCATCCGTCGGGATGACCCAAGTGTCATCCGACCGGATCACTTTTACAATAAACGTTCCGTCTCCTATTTTGTCAAGATAAAAAATAACATACATACAAAATTGTACAACGACACATACAAGACATATTACAGACTCATTACAGACGGAAGCTACAGGCATAAGCACTAACAGAATTAGTATAAATAGGTGGTTAAGTTGTGCATTCAACTCACATCTTCTCAAATCTCACTCTAACACTTCTTTGGAGCAATCCCTGAGTTTGGAGCTGCTCTAAAGTAGTCTTGAGTGTTCCTTCTTTCTAGTAAGTCTTCTTCTTTGACTTATTTCATTATTCTAGGCTAGTAATCAACTAAAAGTCAAACAGTTTGACTTTCTGTTTGACTTTTGGTTATGACCATAATGGTCAAGCCAAAGTTGGATTCGAACATGGTTACGTGATCCTAATAATGAAGGTAATAATCCCCTGAGATTATACCTTCTAAAGATCACGTTAAGTAGCGAAATGACGAGTCGAATTTATATTAAATAAAAAGGTCAAAAACGTAAACTTTGCAAATTACGCTAATTAAGTTTCTAACTATCCAAACCTTAAAGTTTGACATTATATCAGTTTATAAAACATATTAGGACATGTATAAACATGTCCAACTCATCATTTCTTGATAGCTCAATTCAATATCGAAAGTCAAGCAATTTGACTTTTGCTTTAACTTTCGATTCTGACTCGTTTGGTCAACGTTAGAACTTGTTTAAAACTGATATTATGACCATATTAATACAAGGTATAACCCTTTGAAGTTATACCTTTTGGTCATGTTATTTGGTAGGTCAAATGACAAGTCTAGTAATTATATTCTAAAAAGGACGACTATGCCATTTTTATCCTAAAAGCTAACGAAACAGTTTTCAAACCAAAGTACCTAACATTCTGACTTTTAAACAGAATGTATAATGTTATAACATATGTGTTTTTGACACCTTGGACTTGTCATAAGACCCATATAACCTTCTGAACCCGCATTTACGCACATAACTAGTTATACGAACCTAGTTCGTATACTTTAGGCGTAACATATATAATACCCGCTCCAAGTGGCGTATTTGCCATACCCCAAGTTTAAAAAAAAAATAAGTTAAGAGTATTTACCTTTTGCTAGCTTCCAATCGAATACTATTATAATTTAGCAAAAGCCGCAAGTAAAAGTATTATTGACCCAAGTCCGATTCTATGGGGTGTTCTATAGTTTGGAATGAACAGAATTAGTTATCTGTTAGAATGTATACGGGTCATAGGTTAGTTCCTTTAGACATGACCCGTTACTTAAGAATAGATTCGCTAGATTAAGCGTAGACCGGAATAAATGTGGTTTATGCCTATCCGAGTGCAATGACTCTTTGGATAAAGGTCAATTAACCAAACATTCTGTTTTGAAGTGAAATTGAAGTGATTATATAGTAAATTACAAAAATCGTCCTTTATGTATGTCGCTTATTGCAAACTGTGTCATTTGTCTTCAATAATTATAGAAAACGTACTCGATGTTTGCAAACCCTTCCAGGTTACGTCCTTTAGTCCTAACACAGTTAGTTATCATGGTTAAATTTGACTAAGTCAACCCCACATAAGGGTATTTTTGTCATTTTATCCTAAATGTTAAAATAAATAATAATAAAAAACAATAAATAAAACAATTTTAAAATTATATATGTATATATAGTTATAAATATATACAGACTAATGTCTTCTCCTTCTCTCTCTCTCTCTCTCTTTCTAACTATCCTACCCCCACCACCACAACCCACTTGCCACGGCCACCACCACCATCGATCTGCCACCACCACCACTTCACCTACAAATTTACTCTTCTCCAAACCAGTTTTCGGGCAAGTTTCAAACCAGTTTTCCGGCAAGTTTCAAACCAATTTTCCGGCGAGTTTCAAACCAGTTTTCCGGCAATCAAATCATCAAGCTTATTAAGGAGCTTACTCATCTCACTCAAAGGCTCTGTTCCAAACCAGTTTTCCGGCAAGATTCCAATTGAAATTGAGGAGCTTACTCTGCTCCGGACATGTCGTTTTCGGCTGAGAACAATCAGCTTTCTGGTCCGTTGCTGCTACACCACCCTAATTTTTCACTTTTTTGTAGTTTATTGAAACATATAGGTGTTTTTGACATTTAGGGTTTCGTTTTCAGATCTGTAACAATTGGTGGTTCGATTGAGGTGTGATTGAATAGAAAAGTTAGATTTGTTTCAAATTTTGATGTTGGTTATCTGGAGATGAACAGATCTGATGGAGATGGTGGGTGGTATCTAGCCGAAGATGGTGATGGTGGATCTGCAACGAAACTGTGTTTGTAAATATGTTGCAGAGAGAGAGAGAGAGAGAGAGTAAAAAAGAAGTCAGTTTTTAGGAATCCTTTTATAGATTTAGATTTCGATTGGACTTGTTTTTATCAGCAACTTTTAACCCATAGTAATTACCGTGGGGTGTAGATACAATAATAACAAGTCAATAATAACAGAGTCTTCTCACTCCGATTGAAATCGTGTTCTTCCGGAAACGCGGCAGAAGCTTCCTTCCGTTATCGGAACCAACCGACGGCAGTGGTAGCGGCGGAGGCAGGTGGTGGGGTTGGGTGGCAGTGGCCAGGTGGCGGTTATGGCCGGGTGGCAGTGGCTAGAGTGGGTGGTGGTGATAGGAGTAGGTGGTGGTGGTAGGGTAGAGAGAGAGAGAAAAAGGGAGAAAGAGTATGTATGTGTCTGTGTATGTATTTATATTAAAACATAATTATTTTATTTATTGTTTTTTATAATTAGCTATTTTAGCATTTAGGGTAAAATGACTAACATACCCTTATGTGGGGTCCATTAGGTCATATTTAACCATAAAAAATAACTGAGTTAAGGCTAAAGGACATAACTTGCAAGGTTTTGCAAACATCAAGTATGTTTTTTGTACTTTTTGAAGACAAAGGACACACTTTGCAATCTAGTTTAAATAAAAAGGACGATTTTTGTAATTTACTCTTATATAAATGAGCCCTAAGATCAGCTCATAAATATAAGAACTCGGTTTAATCTGTTTTACTTGATAACTGAAACAATTGGGGGTTATTGGTACCGTGTCCGGACGTCCCGACTCATTAACTATTATGGCCATACGGAATAACGTGCAGGAGTAGGCATACCGACTGTAAGACACGTTTATTCAACTTTGGTTTGTACCCGTAATCATTATAGCATTGAAAATGACCGGCTCTGATCTTTGGTTCTCATTGTATGACAAGTATGTAAATCTAGTGACAAGAAAGAATCCCAAGAAATATTAAATTACCTACGGGTTTTTTCTATATATAAAACTCTTTTTGAAAAAGTCTTTTCAAAACGAGTTAGTTAATTGTATTTACCATCGAAAGCTTACGTATTTTCAAAAGATTGAACCGCAGGCACTAAACCTTATAATAGGCTGGGAATCTGGGTCAGCTAGAATGAAGGCTATGGAATTTGCAACTCCTTAGCTTAAGGCCTATGATGTTTAAAGCTCTTTTTATTAGATTCTGCATGTGGGCTTGTACTCGAATCCTTGTATAAATGTTTGTATATATTCAAGCTTTTATTAAATAAATATTTTTACTCATTACTTCCGCTGCATTATTATTTGTGATACTGTTATCCAATCGTCACGGCCCGTCCGGGCCCACCGGAAATCGGGGTGTGACACAGTGCCATCCCCAATGTTTTTTTCACGCTTCCATTGTAGAATCACTTCCAATATCGGCCTAGAAAACTTGGAGTGGTCTTTTAGGATATAACTCAATTCTGCTTCTTGTTGTTGTTTGACTAAAGATTCTTGCGGTTTTTCGTAGCATTTTGTTACTTTCCGATATAAGCAATTGTGCACATGTTTTTATATCAATTCACACCCACTTTTTATTGTGCTTTGTTTAAGAAACATTTAAAATAGGCTTATTTGGTTTGTTTTGAATTTTCAGGACAAAACTAACCTAAGATAAACACAAGAGGAAAATTCAGGCAAAACACTGAAGAAAAAGAGAAAAACTGTCCAGACATGCCCTATGCCTCAGCTCCATAAACTGCCAGATATCTACAGAAGAGCACAAAGTGAAGCCCAATCAAATTAAGCCCAGACATGCCTCCTGCCCTGACGGCACGCCCCGTGTCTCGGTACCAAAAGACAAAAATTGACTTCTGTAAAATTTGGAAGATCCCAGAGGACCCACAAGTTGACAACGACCCATGCTTGGCAGATACGCCTTGTGTCTCATGAATCAGTTGTAGGTGGGCACATAGCCAGGCACGCCCCATGCCTCAAGCCCCAACAACCTATAAATAGGTCATTTCCACCATTTTCCTTTACTCATCTCCCCTCCCTCTCAATTACACACACCTCTTCTACCCTACTATTTTTAATTACTGTAATCATTAAGAAATACTCAATGATCATTAGTGTAATTAAGCTTTTAATGATTAATATAATCTTTTCAGGTTTGGTAAAAACTAGTTTCATGGTTGTTCGTGGCCAACTTCTTGAGGGTGTTTGGGGGAAACTTACCCCCTTGATGGGAAGTTAGCTAAGGAAGATCATGGGCGAACAACCTCCACGGATGGGTACTCGTGGGCGTTATAAAAAACAATAAAAACGCCTGAGTCGGTAAATTACACAACCTCAACAACGGGTATCAAGCAACATTCCCGACATCAATTTAAATGATACCCACCCGAGGACACAACACCAACAAGGTCGCAACGGAGGAAAAGTGTTGAGTCGTCATCAAGCAAAAGGAAAGAAGGTCGGGTGGAATCTATAAATGAATTCAAGTAGGCAAAAATGTTGGATATGGAGGAGAGTAGAGAACGACGTAAGATTTTGTCAGATACAAAGTTAAAAAGAGAAGTATAATACATGAAACATGAGAAGATTTTGTCAGATTCAAGTAGGCAAAAATGTTGTTTTTTTTAACGTTGTGAACGGTAATGTTTAAAAAAAGAAGATTTTTAATATAATTTAATTATTTATCATTTCATATTTACCTATTTAAACCATTTTTTCTACACCATTTCTACCAAGACCTCTCAAATCTCTAGCAAAAAAAAAAAAAAAAACCCTCTCTTCGTCATGTTTCCAAACAACAACCTCAATGTGTTTAGCCAGAATCACTCGTTCTATGCTCGACGTCTACCATTTGACACCAAGAACCCGTTCGACATATGTAAGAAGGAGCAAAATATTTGAACTAGGAGTTGTTTTTTTATTGGTTGTTTAGTACTTTATTTTTATTTATGTCTTGTATTTTCTTTTATTAGTTTAATGGTAACTTTTTATGCCTTAATTGATTTTTTTATATAAGGTATTTTAATTTAAACTTACTATGTTTTTAAATTAAAAAAAATAAATAAATAAAAATAATAATTAAGTGATAATAACAAGAGCTTTATCAGGCTTTAACTTACTATAGACCAATTAACACGTAAGGCTTTGTTCCATACCATTTAGCATCACTTCATGTTTTTTTAACGACTAATTTTTCCTTTTAAATACGTACATCTTACAAGAATTCAATCTTATATCCCGAGAGGATATAATTTCTCTTGAACACGGCTACATCACTCCATGTTAATTGTTCTTGTGACGAGTCCAATCAGAAATAAAGAACCAGACTGGCCACGTTACACCTACAATAATAATAACATTAAAAACTCTACTCTGTGTAATGTGAATGTTGGTTCATCGTAAACACTGTTTGTCTGCCACATTAGATTAATGCCCTACACTGGCGGCAATTAGAGTGGAGGAGTGCAGAGGAACAGGAAACCATTACCTTTTTTTCTTGAACTTGAATATATATAACTAGTGGATATCTACGTGCTACGCTACAGGAATTAAGCGAGAATTCAGTTGGTATCAGTTCGACTTTTTATGGCATCGGCACTCGTTATAACTAATAAAAGAGAAAACTCCAAAAATAAAATCTTGATATACCCAAAAGAATATTGACACGTATTTTACATCAATTAAAAACCAATAACAATTAACAAATATCAATACCAGTTCCAGTAATACCAATATCGGTACTGATGTTGCTTGTCGGAATCGTTCCTCATGGTAGCGGCAATTGCATAAATTAAGATAAAAAAAAAAGATACTCTATTTGTATATAAATTTATATCGGAATGTCTAGGAAAAAATTACACATAGTTGTGTGTTTAGACTTTTTTAAAAAGTTAACGAACGCAAACTATCAGAAATATCAAATTAATAAAATATAAATAGATTAAAGACGTATATTACGAATAGCTGTACCCATGGTTGCAAAAGTCGCTAGTCGCTCCCTAGTCGGTCGGCCGGGGAGTTGAGAGTACTCGGCCTAGGCGGAGAGTACTCGGGAGTACTCGGACATGTTAAATTATAAAGAAATTAATTTTTGGAAATTAAATATATGTCAAGTAACATAAATTTACTAATATCTATAACAAAATACGTGAAAATGATTTTCATTCTTTTATACGATAGGCATAAAAATTATGTTTTATTATTTTTTAAGTCAAACTCGGCCCGAGTTGACCTACTAGATACGATTTTCGCCGAGGGTGACCGCGTTTGACCAATTCCAAGTAATTAGGCGGAGTCAAAGAAAGTCGTCTCGGCAGCCTACATTGTAGCGACTACTCGGGGAGTACTCGGCTTTGGAAACCTTGTTTTACAACCATGGCTGTACCGATATAAAAACATTAAAAATTTTAAATTTAGTTAGTTTAAATTAATATACTAAGATAATGAGAACTTCAAATATTATTATTTAGAAAATTAATGTGATGCATGATCTCTTTATACATCGGTTGAAATGAAAAGTAAGTAAATTTTAGTGTTAAAAACAAAAACAAAAAATATATGTATATATTGAAATCTTGTGTTTAAAATATAAAAATAAAAAGTTAACTTTAGTTAAGTTGATGTGTTTTAATATAAAATAGAGTTAATTACATAGTTAGTCCCTGTGGTTTGCACAAAATAACATACTTAGGTACTAATAGTTTAAAATAACATTCTAGGGTATTAACTTTTCATTTTGTAACGTTTGGGGGTATTAAGCTTATTTGTAGGCTTAAAATCACATTCTGTTAGTACCTAAGTATGTTATTTTGTGCAAACCACATGGACTACCTATGTTATTACCTTAGAAGTTAATACCTCCAAACGTTACAAAATGAAAAGTTAATACCCTAGAAGGTGATTTTAAACTATTAGAACCTAAGTATGTTATTTTGTGCAAACCACAGGGACTAACTATGTAATTAACTCTATAAAATATAATATAATAATTTTCATTCTGTCGGCAGAACAGGTGTCAACATCTCAACTCGCCGCCTCTCAGATAAAAAAGAAACTTTGATGGGCTTATTGTTAGGCTTGAGTCCGACCCAATCTTCTTGGTCCAGTATTGTTTTTGTAAGCATATATTTTTTTTTTTTCTGTAAATTAATCATGTTATGGTTATTATTCATGCTCTTATAGTTAAACTACTACTAGACTAGAAGTTACACACTTATTCTAATCATTAACTAAACAAATGGGAAGTAAGTTCACTAGCATTGTTAAATAGTTTGATAATCTTATCACCGGCCCGGCCCAAGCCAAAATATTTTGAGTTTTGGACTTTAGGCCTCCAAATCAGTAGGGCCTCCAACTTAAAAAAAAAATTACATATGATTTTGGGTGTTTACACATATACAAAAATTCCAAAAATATATAAGAATACAAATAATTTAAATTAACTTCGCCAACAATAAACCTTTTAGTTTATTTTGTCGGTCCAAGCCCGGGTAAAGGAGTGTTTTTCTCAAATAGTTTTTTTTTATTTTTATTTTTTTGAAAAAAGGCTCGAGTTTTTTATTCGTTTTAGGACATCAAAATGGTTGAGACGACCCTGCTTATCACCTGAGTAACAAGGGATGCAAACTTCAAGTTACGACTTTGATGGCCACTTAGATAGTGCATAAAAGCTAAACCAGTTTTTCAATGGTTGTTAACAATGCACTAATCAGTTTTTCAAGTATCACGGAGAGGATTGACCTTTTTCTTGAGTGGTGATTGGTTTCCTATTTTGATTATGTTATGAAGTTGAACCCCAAAATTTATTAGTCACAACTACAACAACATATAGATATAACATCAGTGATAAATAAAGCAAAAGAATAATAATAATAATAATAATAATAATAATAATAATAATAATAATAATAATAATAATAATAAGAAGAAGAAGAAGAAGAAGAAGGCAAATTGGAAATAAATAATCTCACCTAACTCAATTTGGCCGATAATAATCTCAAGTCAGTTATTTGCCGATAATAATCCGAACTGGTCATTTTTTTTGTAAAATAATCCGCCGTTAAAATAACTTAACGGAGGTAAGTTTTTTTTTTCAAATTACAACCCGATTTTTAGGGCTTTTAATAATAACTAGTAGAAAATATAATCCTTTGATGACATACTAATTAAAATGTTCTGGTTTCACCACTGAATTCCATATACGAATGATATTATTTCGGGTTTATATGTGGGAATGTGAATATATTTATATGGTTTGATGTTTTTCTTTTATTCGAACTAGATTTTAGTGGTATTAATTTTTGTTAAGACTTATATCTTAAGATGAGTTAACATCGTCAATAATCGTTTAGACCGTGTTACTATTGTCTAAGAATCACACATACTTACAAATTTATCATCACTTCAAGTAGAGTCTTAAACCATAAAGAAAAATTAATATAAGGTGACTAAACATCGTGTTACATTTTTTTAACAACAAATTTGGATCAACTATAATGATCGATTTATTAATAAAAACCAACGGTTATTCATTTTCCAAAAGGTGTACATTTTCTCAAAACATACCATGACTAACATGTTATTAAATAAGATTAGAAAACATGAAAAACTAATACATAGAACGCCATTGTAGGGCTAAAGGGTGTGGGGGTCATGGTTGAGACATGATTCGTCACCTAGGAACATGAATGGAAGGCTACACCACCCCTTGCTTGATCCACTATGGTTTGCATGGAATTAAACCATGGCAACCATGGTACTCCTTACCATTTTTCAAGAAATAATTTCCTTTTTCTTTAGACAAAGATAAATTAAAATAAATAAGGGGCTAGTGGTTTGGATCATGACCACACCCTTAGGGTAGTGGTTTTGGATTGTGGATTAGAGATGAGTTACATGACACTGACGTGGAGGGTCATGATGGTCACGAGAGTCACGAGAGTCATCACCACACCCTATAACCTTATTCACAAACCATTGTGGAAAGTACAAACCCCAACTCACTAATTAACCAACCATTGTGGAAAGTACAAACCCCAACTCACTAATTCACAAACCATTGTGGAAATTACAAACCCCAACTCACTAGAAACAAGTTCACCATATGAATTATCTGGTTTTTGAAACATAGAGCTATTAATATCATAAACTATGAAAGGCAGGAAAAAACTTAACACCATAAGAGAGAACAAATAGGCTTTGGGGGCTTTCACCCGTCAGTTGTGCACATCAACCCCAACTTCGAATAGAATACCCACTTGAACCGCTAAAGGAGGATAACTTTGACACTCCACCCGGCAAAGTCTCCCGCTTGTTCCATGTAACAAACATGAAGTTTGCGCCCCGATGCAAAACTTGTACACATAAAAGGCTTCTAAGTTCAAATATGTATTTAAAACGCATCCTTTAATGCCAAGTTCACAAGAGTAGCTTTTATTGATCCCCATTGCATTTACTCCAAGTTTCTCTAGGTGGATCATGTATCCTTCAATTACATGGTATGTTTGTGCTTTTTGGGGCAATCGAATCACTAGTTAAGACATCATAAGTTGGGATATCAAGTAACTTATTCACGAGATTGGGATCGCCTATCTACATTGTGTTTAATCAAATCCAAATCTTATTAGTTTGATGTTTGTCATTCTTACCCTAGAAGATCTCTCATACATCGAGATATCGTCATGGTATCATCAACATACGTTTACAAATACTCTATCGTGTAAAATACTAATATTAACGAGAATACAACTAGTTTATATAAGTTGCTAAAATATGTCACATTGGATTATTATAGTATGAAAACCAAAAATTACATTGATTTATATCATCAAATTTCATAGAAAATATACCAAAACTTATTGTGATAATTCAAGAACAACAACTCTAATTTGCAGCTCAATCTTCGGTCAAAGGTAAATGATTCAATTACACAAATTCAAATAAAAAAAAACAAAAAAAAAAAAAGAATATGCACATTTGTAGTTTCTCTCATAACATAGCCATTGAATTCCAGTGAAGGTTAATTTGGTAATTTCAGCATGTTACCGGAATCGTAACAAACAGTAACTAACCACCAACATCAAATCTCAGCCGTTGAACCACCGTCTAGATCTGCTTACCGTGAAATCTAGCTAACGCCATAATATTCTGATCCGACGGACAAAAACTAAACCTCCTATGCAACATCAACCCACACAACAAACGTCCACCGTCCGATTTCACACCTTTCTTCCCCGCCACTTCACCCGTTAACCTAACGCCGTTAACATCCTTGAACACCGTCGTCGTCGAAGAAGACGACGACGACGTCGTTGAATCATTTCCGTCGGATAAATTAACGGAATCTTCAACAGGAATATCAAACGATTCTCGTTCTCCTCCAGACGACGTCGTTGAACGTTCACTCCGTTTCGAACTGCTTCGAATAAGATTCGGATGCCAGGAGAGCCGCCGTTCACGGCGGCGTTTCTCATCGTTCTCCTTTTCTCCAATCAGATCTCGAAAACACACGGCGGACATTCCGTCAAACGCTGCGAAATCCGCACTCTCGTAAACCGTCGCAGCGATGTTCAACACGCCGTGCACTCTCCCAGACGGTCGCCGTATGTGTACGGCGGAGAACGCCGGAGTTCCAATAACGGCACCGGTTTTGGAGGAAACGAGTGAGCTGCTGCTTAAGAGGTAACGGACGGTGCCGATTAGGTAATCTCTGATGTAACCGCATGCGTAGATCTCGACTTGAACGGCGGAAGTGTCGCCGTAGATGAACGACGGCGGAACACGGAAGATGAACTTCTCGTTCCACGTAGGGTTTTCGCCGCCGACGCGGTCGAGGTGGCTGCGGAGTTTGGATGAGGGATCTACCCAGGCGATGGCGTAGGTGTGCATACGGTGCATTTTAGCGGAAGGTGGAATCTTGAGGCCTTGTGCTGAGATCAGGTTGATCTCTAGAATTCTTGTTTCTGGCATGATCGATTGATTAGCCAGAAACTGTGAATTTGGGGCAATTAGGTGGTGATTTCACTGGTGAAATCGAGATCAAGATTAGTGAAAACTGATCAAGAATTGAAAGGATTCAATTTGGGGGAGAGAGAGAGAGAGGCCATGAGAGTTTTAAATTTTGCTCTCTCCGGCGGTTTGAAGTTTTGCATGAGTGTTTTATATACGTGACTCTAAAATTACTAAAATGTCCTTTCTAGAGAGAGAGGGGCCATAGGATTCAAATTTTGTATAATGGTGTAGCTTTGAAAACAATTGGAATAAGGGTATCCGGGGCACTCTCGGGGAGTGGGTTCGGTGACCACATGCCCCTCATTTTTGCAATTATTTCACAAACTTTCAATTGACTATAACCCCCATTCGAATCAAAACCCTCAAAAGCATCACAAGATTCGTTTCTACCACTACCTAATGACTCAAAGTTGAGGCAACCGATTTTTTTACCTTGCGCTTTTTTGAATATTCCACATTCTTGAAGGTGTCGCCTCATACTTGTTGTGCTCTTCGAGTTACCACTTACATATGAATGCTTGCAATAGATGCATTGTTTTTTTGGCACCATTTTCCCTTTGTACAAACCCTGAACATCTACAAAATGTGGATGCACATCCGAATAATTTTTTTCTCTTTTTTGAACAAGCACCTCCGGTTGCTGTATCAGCCATATCAGCATCACCCGATTCATCAATTACTGGGTCGTCCTCTCCATCAGTCAAGTCAACATGAGCAGCCGGATTCTCGTTTGATTCTTTACAAGAAGACATTCTACAAAAACAGAAATGAAACAATATAAAGAAACAGTATGTTTAACAGAAGCAGATTTAACGATATGTTGCAAACAGATATGCAGAAACAGATATTGAACAACCATGAATACCTCTGCTTCTAAGTTGTTTTTATTAAACAGTTTAAAGTCCCCTGTTACAAATTAGTTATTTAGAAAGGCAATAACTAGTGTTAATAAGCAATTCCAAACGACCCCTTAGTTTGCCCTTTATGACAAATCCGTAAGATATGTTAAATGCAGCGAACAGAATATGCACCGATACAATGCAGAAACAGAACAGATATGCAGAAACAGATATGCACCGATACAATGCAGCGAACATAAACAGAAACAGATATGCACCGATAGGTTAAATGCAGCGAACAGAAACAGAAACAGAAACATACCGATTAACACAAGCTTGAGCCGACGATGAATTGTCCGATGACTTGAGAGCGAGCGGCGACTGAATGAGTCCGATGACTTGAGAGTTGAGAGCGGCGAGTGGACTGGCGAGTGGCGACCGAATGAGTGAATTCAATAGATTTAGGGTTTGAATTTTTAGTATATGGATTATGGGCTAATATTATTTGGGCTTAATTATTTTGGGCTAATATTATTTGGGCAGCTTTTTGGGTTTTAATCTATAAAATATATATAATATATATATATATATATATATATATTAATTATTAATAAAAAATAATTTGAGCGAAACCGAGCGATCGACGAGCGAGCGGAGCTATGCTCATGCTCGGATTGAATTTGAATCGAACCGATCCTATCGGCTCATTTACAAACTGAGCGAGAATCGAACGAGCATTATTCGAGCATTTTTCGAGCGATCGTCGAGCGATCTTCGATCGTCGAGCAGTTTGGACAGCCCTAGTCCAGCCTAATAGCACATCATATTAAAACACTGACGGATCCAGAAATTTTTTTCGGTGGGCTCACTATTTTTAGATGATCCAATTTCATAGGACCAGACATAAAAATTTTCGTGTCGGTTTGACAGTTCGGGTCGGATAAGGTTCATCTCATAATAAAATTCTATATGATAATAAAGAAAACTATCGACTGATGTTTACGTTGGAACAAGCCAAAGAACTATTGACTCCTCTTAACCAATATCACTTCGCGGGTCACAATCCATTCATCTATGTAACTTGTAAGCTTGGCCATGAACATGGGAACTTCTCTGTATATTATCTTGACAACACATGTTGTCCACCCAACTCTTTTCCTTTTTAAATTATGATCCATTTTCAGCCGAGACTTCTTATGAGCCACCAACTTTTGTAGGCAATATATATGATAATATAATTCACTGTAAGATTGGACCTTACTCCATAATATTTCTCCCTAGTCTAGATAAGCAGACTTGAGGTTAATTAATGGCTCGTGCGATGGTATATAAATCTCTAATTTGGCTTTCAGCACTAAAAAAGGAAACTTAAAAACTCACTCGATGGTATATAAAATCCTACTTTGGGTTTCAGCATTAAAAAAAGAAGCAAAATTAAATCCACATGTTCCATGAATCGAACTTGGAACCTGTTGTTTAAAAGCAGAAAGATTTAACCATTGAGCCATTTCCAATTTTGTGATTGGGTTCTGTTGAAAATAGAAAATAATAACTAATAATAATAATAACTATTAAATTAGTTGTTTAACATTCTCAGTTTAATCGGTTTATTAATAATGTGTTTTTTTATTTCTTGTTATGCATGAGTTGCTGGGCTGACTTCGAGTTACTGGGCTGACTTCCTGAGTTGCTGGGCTTTTGCTGATGTTCTTTGTTGGGCTCAAGTCAGTTAAGTGAAGGCTGGGTTGTTGTAACCAATTAACAACCCGGGTATGGGTTCTCGATATAACAAGTATTCTCTGCATTATTGATGATTATTATTCAGAAAAAGATATTTTGTTCTCCAGAAGTTTCTCTCGTTTCTCTCTCTAAAGTCGCTTAGGGTTTCGATCAGTTTGATCACTGATTCGTCTTGTATTAGTGATCTTGTTGTGAGATCTTGTGAGAGTTGGTGATTATCATGTTGATAATCATCGGTAGTTGAGAGTTGAGAGCTTGTATCTGCTGTGTTTTCAATATGTTCTTTGTTTTTCGCTTGTAATCGTCGAATATGTTGGGTAATAAAATCTTTGGTTTGGGTTCTTGTCGATTACAGTTTGATACCGTTATTTTTTACATGGTATCAGAGCCCCAAGGCTCTGGTCTGTGATAGAGAATGATTCGTCTGTACTTCCGCTGGTATTAATTGATTATCTTGTGATCTAGGGTTTGCAGATTTGAAACCCTTTCTAGTAGATCTTATATTCTTACCACACAAGTCTGAAACCCCCATAGCAGCACCTGGTGCTCTGTTCTTGTTCGGTTACTACCCCTGGTATCATCACATTCGCTAACAATCTTCAACAAACTCGTTTAATGGTTCTTACTTTTAGTCTTTCTTAACGTGTTGGACCCTCCAAATCCCCTTCTCATTAATCAAATTACACACAATACTTTCATCTATCTCCAAAATCCTTCAAAACCTCCTTTAATATTCGTCAATTTATGATCATCACGTCCTCAATCATCAGGTGCTTGTGGGTTCTTGATACATCCCTATATAACATTGTTGTTATCATTGGTCCAATGGGTTATAGTTAAACATGATGTTATAAGTGTTCCAATTGTTTATGGGCTTTTAGGACTCGGGGTGTTAATCGTGTCGATGGCTATGTTAGCCGTCACATTGTTTGAGAGTCGAAAATGTGGTCAGCCAGGTTGTCGTGGGCTGCAGAAGGCGGTTGAGTTTGATATCAAGATTGAAAAGGAAGATTGTGTCATGAATTCTAGTTTGGGAAAGTGTGGACTTAAGAAGGGGTTGTATGAATTGCCAAGGGATTATGAGAAGGAGTTGGAGACGGAGTTGAAGAAGATGGCCCCGGTTAATGGTCGTGTGGTTCTTGTTTATAGAAACCATGGTAAATGTCGACTTTAGATTTCGTGAAAGGCATGTGGTTCTTGGAAGTTGTTGATCTTGGAAGCTGCTGTTCTGGGGATAGTCGGAGAAACCCTAGCTTGGGTTTGCTTTTCTAGTGAGATCATTCCTTGATTTATTTTATTTTTTGCATTTAGACATTCTGTTGTCCATGAAATTTGACATGTGTTCCCTCTTGTTTTTTTATGGTGTTCGCTGTTCTAGACCTAGGTTCTCAATTCGTTTTTGAATATGTTGTAATCGTTAGGTTAGAAGGTTAATTATCATAGTAATAATCAGAGTTTGTTCCTGAGGATTAGTTCTGTTCAGCATGAGACATAGTTTGTGAGGCTGATTATCTGTTTCAATGTTCTACTTGTTCAAATCTTTGCGCTATGTTCTATGTGTATTGAACTTAGTTCTTGATCCTAGTTGCTAGTAGTAACCAAGGTTTAAAAAACGGAAACGAGTATCGAGGCGTTTTCCTTTCGCCTCACGAGGCGTAAGTATTGAGGCGGAACGAGGCGTAAGGCTGAGGCGGTATTAATAAATAAATATGAAAATTATATATATCATAAAATAATAAATACTTAACATCAAAAAATGACTTTTCTCATCAAATCAGCAGTTAAAAACATAAAAGAAGATTCAAATTTCATCAAATACTTAACATAAAAAACACAAAAAGTTTCTAATTAACTCAAATAGCATAACAAACATCATCTTCATCATCCTCACAATCTTCCTCAACCCAATCCTCATCATCGTCATCCTCGTCAATCAAATGAAGGGCTTTCCTTTTCTTAGATGAGGAACTTCCACCGCCTCGCTCAATTATCCCACCACCTCTACGTGTTTTAGTTGCCCCGCTACCTCTTGTTGTTCTAATGACCTCGTCACTTTCCTCCACATTTGCCGCATCATCTTCAATTGCATCTTCATCATCATCATCTCTTGGGTCGGCTATCCACTCATCATCAGACATGACGTTTTCAACAAGTAAAGGATCTTCACCTTCTTTTAAATTGGACCTTTTTACAAATTTTTGCTTCAGCTTTCTATTGTACATGATGAACACCAAATCGTCCATCCTCTCGGTGGTCAACCGGTTTCGTCTCTTTGTATGAACTTGATTGAATGTACTCCAATTACGTTCACAAGCTGAAGCCGAACACGTAAGACACAAAATCTTCATTGCAAAGGCCTTGAGTTCCGGGGTATCATCTCCATATTCGCCCCACCATAAAACTATATATGTTAAGAAATTAGTTAGTTAATTATTTAATTTATACAAACTATAAGTCTATAATAACATAGCTAGCAAATATTTTACCCGGTGGACGTGTTTGATAAGTTGCCAACGAACCCCTATAACCAAATAATCCTTTCTTTTCCTTGTAAAGAATTAGTTGTTCTTCAATCTTCATGTACACTTCGGTGTCCTTCAAGAGTCGTTCCATGACATCATACAACCCTCTCTTAATCTCTGGATGATGTGAAACATCGGGACTCCATCGAAATTTAGGATTTAGATAGTAGGCAGCCGCATGCAAATCGCGGTGCATTTGAAAGTCCCATTTTTCATCGATGATGTCCCATATCTCTTTGTAAGACGCTTCGACATTATTCAAGTTCTTTGCAATCTTTTCTTTGCACGCGTCCATCGCTCCATAGAGAAATCCCATTGCGGGTGTTTGCTCACCATCAACGATCCTCAACACTTCAACTAGTGGGCTTGTGGTTTGAAGGGTATAGACCACACTAGGCCAAAAATATCTCTCATCCATAATTATTTTCTTTACATTTTTTCCATCGTCTTTCTTAGCCCAAGCACAATTCTTCCAATCATTAGAAACGAACATTTGTTGCAAAGCATCTTTAGAATCATAAAGACTTTGAATCGTCAAAAAAGCCGTGGCGAATCTTGTGGCGGCCGGTCGAAGAAGATCTTTCCCAAGAATCTTTCTTGCCAAACTCAACACCCAATTATGATTATAAATGAAATTGCTAACTTTTTTTGTTTTAAGCAAAGCATTTTTGTGCTGTGGCAATTCCCCAATTTTTTCAAGCATCAAATCGATGCAATGGGCGGCACATGGGGTCCAATACAATTTCTTCCTCTTCTTCATTAACATCTCTTCGGCCTTTTTGTAGTTACTTGCGTTGTCGGTCACCACTTGAACGACTATATCTTCCCCAATCTCTTCAATAACCCCATCAAGCAATTCAAAAAAATTTTCAGCATCTTTAACGCAATTCGATGCATCAACCGTTTTCAAAAAACCATTCCATATTGATTGTTGACCAAAAAGTTTATTAGACTTCGGTTTTACATGTCTGACCAACCGTCTGATAACAATGAAACCCCGGTTGTCTTCCAGGTTGCTTTGATGTCATTCACCATTTCGGTGGTTGTTTTAACTTCTTCTTTAAGGATCCAAGTCCTTAACTCGTGCATCGTAGGAGGCTTCAATCCTCGTCCAAAGTTACCAACCGAACGTAGCATACTAGTAAATGAAGGACTAGTTGCTGCGTTAAACGGGATTCCATTCTCGTAAAAGAATCTCCCGATATCCAAACAAACTTGATTCCGGTGCTCTTTAGCACTCACCGGTGGCATTGTTTCGGTCGGTTGTGATCCTCCTTCACTCACCACATGCACATGACGATCCATTGGTCCTCTAACGCCACGATTGCTAACACTAGCGCTACTACCGGTGTAATATGCCCCACTTTCGACGTTTTCTTCAAAGTTGCGTTGGGCAGCAAACTTAGAATCCTGAAAAGCCTTCAAGTATTGCTTAATTTCGTCTTTCACTTCAGCGGGCACCGTAAGACAAGGGGCGGCATCTTTGTGTGTACCGGCAAGATGATCCTTCATTCTTTTCACTCCTCCTTTAAAATCTTTACTACAAAAGTTACATTTCATGTATTTGTAACCCTTTTTTACACCCGATGGCGGTACGTCAATTTCTACACAATACTTCCAAGCGGGATCCTTCCTTGCATTTTTACTAGACATCCCTAAAATCTAAACAAATTCAACAGTTTATATAGTTTATACAGCAATTATTATATTTATATTAACTGTTACCAGCAAGTATTATATTTATATATTAACTGTTAACAACAAGACAGCAAGTATTATATTTATATATTAACTGTTAACAGCAACTCAGCAAGTATTAATGTATTTATACAGCAACAGCAAGCAAGTATTAACAAACTAACAGCAACTCAACAAGTATTAATGTATTTAACAGCAGCAATATAATTAACAAGCTACAACCAATATATTTGAGCGAAACAGAGCAAGCAAATACACATAAACAGGGGATTTCAGATTGTGACATGCAGTTATAAACTTATAATCAAAACATGTATAATCAGTCATTTACTAGTGAAGTACATAATATATTTCAAACCAAAACAGAGCATGCAAATACACAATTAACAGGGGATTTCAAACTCAAATGTCGATACCAATAGGATTAAGCACACAACATATTAACAGCAGCAATATAGCTTATAAGATTGTGATCTGCAGTGTATAATAGGGCTGTCCAAACTGCTCGACGATCGAAGATCGCTCGACGATCGCTCGAAAAATGCTCGTTCGATTCCCGCTCAGTTTGTAAATGAGCCGATCGGATCGGTTCGATTCAAATTCAATCCGAGCATGAGCATAGCTCCGCTCGCTCGTCGATCGCTCGGTTTCGCTCGAATTATTTTTTATTAATAATTAATATATATATATATATTATATATTTTATAGATTAAAACCCAAAAAGCTGCCCAAATAATATTAGCCCAAAATAATTAAGCCCAAATAATATTAGCCCATAATCCATATACTAAAAATTCAAACCCTAAATCTATTGAATTCACTCATTCGGTCGCCACTCGCCAGTCCACTCGCCGCTCTCAACTCTCAAGTCATCGGACTCATTCAGTCGCCGCTCGCTCTCAAGTCATCGGACAATTCATCGTCGGCTCAAGCTTGTGTTAATCGGTATGTTTCTGTTTCTGTTTCTGTTCGCTGCATTGTATCGGTGCATATCTGTTTCTGCATATCTGTTCTGTTTCTGCATTGTATCGGTGCATATTCTGTTCGCTGCATTTAACATATCTTACGGATTTGTCATAAATGGCAAACTAAGGGGTCGTTTGGAATTGCTTATTAACACTAGTTATTGCCTTTCTAAATAACTAATTTGTAACAGGGGACTTTAAACTGTTTAATAAAAACAACTTAGAAGCAGAGGTATTCATGGTTGTTCAATATCTGTTTCTGCATATCTGTTTCTGTTTCTGCATATCTGTTTGCAACATATCGTTAAATCTGCTTCTGTTAAACATATTGTTTCTTTATATTGTTTCATTTCTGTTTTTGTAGAATGTCTTCTTGTAAAGAATCAAACGAGAATCCGGCTGCTCATGTTGACTTGACTGATGGAGAGGACGACCCAGTAATTGATGAATCGGGTGATGCTGATATGGCTGATACAGCAACCGGAGGTGCTTGTTCAAAAAAGAGAAAAAATTATTCGGATGTGCATCCACATTTTGTAGATGTTCAGGGTTTGTACAAAGGGAAAATGGTGCCAAAAAAACAATGCATCTATTGCAAGCATTCATATGTAAGTGGTAACTCGAAGAGCACAACAAGTATGAGGCGACACCTTCAAGAATGTGGAATATTAAAAAAAGCGCAAGGTAAAAAAATCGGTTGCCTCAACTTTGAGTCATTAGGTAGTGGTAGAAATGAATCTTGTGATGCTTTTGAGGGTTTTGATTCGAATGGGGGTTATAGTCAATTGAAAGTTCGTGAAATAATTGCAAAAATGATAATAGCACATGAGTTACCCTTTTCGTTTGTAGAGTACCATTGGTTTAATCGCCTAATGAAGTGACGTGTGCGTATATATACATAATTTTTTCAATGAATTACACACGATTTGGTTTTAAATTTATAAAAGTGATTATTACTTTTACATCAAAACACCCACGAAAGAGGCAAGTGTACCCCGTCATATATGTAATAAAGTATCGGCAAGAACCAAGTATCGATCCAAGGAAATGGGCGGAGAATTAATACTAGACCTTTGTCACTAAACTACCGGTAAAAACATAGGTTTGGTTGATTTAAACTAAACTAAAGTAAACATAACCAAATACATAATAAAACATAATAGATAGTAGATAAAAAGCCTTGCTAAATACACAACCACAGCATGTCAACTAAGTCAGTTTTGGCACTAGAAGCATTCGATCAATATTCCAATTCAAGACAATTAGTATCCCTTTCGGGAATCCTAACATGACAATCATTCGGAAAGCTAAAACGATAAACACACTTTAACCACCTAAAATTGTTCTTTAACGTGCAATTGATAAATGTCTATGAAAATCTCTTAAAAATAAGTTAGTCAGCCGTTAGGATTATTCTAACCTCACTTAAACACGGAAAGCGACACCGATAAACACAATGCAACCACCGAGACAAGCATAAACTAGATTAAATCACAACCGAGTTCATTTTACAAATCTTACACAATAATTCACCAAGATAGCAATTTTGGCCTAAACTACTAACTAAGCTAACAAATCATGGCAAGAATTTATAACGACACCATCTAACCCGTTTAGGTCCTTACGTGACGGCAAGCTCTCTTGATTAACAATAATTACATTTTATTAAATCACTAACCATTTCTAGTATCATGATGCATACATTTAAACCAAGTTAAACTAGTTAACCAAATTCAAAGTTTGCTAATACAAGATTAATTAAGCTTCATTTTTCAACTATCTTAACTAACCAAGCATCAATCATCCAACATAATTACTTATAATCAAGAATTCAATATCAATAACAAGGTTGCAAACTAATCATCGAAGATAATCATAGAAAATACTTCAAATGTCATTACAAACAAAGTTTAACATACTAATCTCTCTCTTTTCTTTCCTAGAAAGAAATAAAAATTTAAATAAAAAAAATACAAAAAAAAAAGTATAAAA